>FASU01017347.1:0-11943 GCA_001486225.1 Heliconius pardalinus sergestus | reverse complement strand
CTGCCAATTCTCCTTTTAGAGCTATGTTATATTTAAAAATTACTAATTTATACGTGACTGTCACAATTTAGTGTGTATTAATCATGAATTCGCGTCGTATGTCATAAACGACTCGCTATTAGCCGTAATGTTTTACGCCATCAAATAAATATTCCATTTTGGATTTCAAATACTGCTAGAAATATGAACTAGATTAAATTCTCTGTGACAGGTATTTTATACAAGTATTAGTTTTATATAAGTTACTAGTTCTGCGGTTTGTAATATAAATTTATGTGTGGTTTAAACTAAGAATATTAAAAGTAAAATCTAATTCTGAACGTAACAGTAGACATAAACCACATTTTTGTTTTGTGTGACTTATTAATGCATCTACAATTACTATACTTAAGTATATTCAACATAATATTTTAATGAAATTATTATTATTTTTTTAATTATGTAAAAACAACAACAAGGTACAAGCCTGTGCTTACCTTACATACAGTGAGTTCTGATAACCTTTAAAAAACTAAAGATTTATATACCTACGTCCAGATAAGCACTATTCAATAATCTATCATGGCTAGAGATTTCATGGAAATAAAACATTCATAATTAAAATAATTACAATTTATTTTGGATTCGCTATTCTATTAAATAAACACTATCTATCGAAACTGCAGCACCCTACAAAGTTACGATCAGTGAAGTGCCTGGAGAAAGCACTAATTGATACTGATCCGTATTCAGCAACCAAAGTTAATATATTTACTATGCTATATCTCAATATATCTTAAAATATGTATATTATATTACATAATGAAAAAAGATATTAATTATTTTCAATTAACTTTTTTATGACATAAAAAAAGCTCTTAAGACATTACAGATCCTTGAAAAGAAAGCATACAAACGCAAGGTAAAGGAAAATGAAACACAAAATATTCTTATACTATAACTATACTTAAATAACAAATAGTCGCGCGGTGAGATCACTGTTGTTGCTGTGGGGGAGCGAGGCGTAGCGCCAGGAGGAGGATGTCACGTTTCTCCTTTGGGAAGCGTAGTTCTCGAGCTGCTAGCCTCGCTGTCTGTAGTTCTAGTTCTGCCCTTGCTAATTCACTTCGTAATACGCCACCACCTTTGGCCACAGCTTCTCTTTCCCTGGAAGCCCACTCGCGCGCCATCTGTTCACGCATCACGTCGTCCAAGGTCCGAGCCGAGTAGTGCGCGACCACCTCCTGCCTCGAACATTGCTGCTCCCGCATCGCTCTTAGCGATCCGTTCCAATGCAACAGCTGGAATACTGTCATCAGCTCCTGGAACTCTAGCATTGTGCGATCCTTGTTCGCTTCTAGCATGAATCTGTGGAGAGTGTATGGCATTTAGTTTTGAATGTAAGTGAGATGTTATTAATGTATACAGAATTACAACAATTTCCAATGCCTTTTTATATTTATAACAAAAACATGACATTCGACTATGTCTCTATGCACAAAATATATATAAAATAGAAAGATGTGGAGTGCCAAAGAAGGAAGATTCAAGCAAATACATACCTAAAAGCAGCTATCCCGGGATTAGGGTCCTGGTGGCGTGCCGCGTCTCCAGCGAAGGAAGCGCGCGCCTCCGCTACTGCCTTCTCGATGAAGTGCTCAGATATCCGCCGCGACTCGTGCTCGTTGAACACGCTGTTCATCAGAGCGATCTTCGCAGCGCTGCGCCGCGCTTCTGCTTTTGTAGGGCTATTCTGTTTTAAAAAATATTATATTACTATTTATAAAAGGATTAAGTTGTTGAGTCATAATGCCAATCCTATTTAATTTAATTTCATAAATAGCATGGAGAAATTTTGTCCGTAGTGTTTTGCATGTTAAACAAAAAAATAACATACAGTTTTGTAGACAGAAAAAAAGAAAAATGCTGTAAAGTAGTTACTTTTAAGCATTGGGAGATTAATTAGTCTTGGTACCTAGCAAAAAACTGAAAAATAAAACAAGAACCTTAACCTAGACATCTTTTATATAAGGCATTGATAAAAAACATTTGAAAATCTATTCTCTAAACCTAAACAATATAGACTGTCATTAATAATTTCATACAAGTAAACAAAGTAAAGTAATATTACCTGAAAGCTGCCAAAGCAAGCTCCGCCTGGCAGCGTCACATAGCACACGTAGGGTGGACGCGCCGCCGGCACGGACTCGTAAATGACAAGAGCACTGCTGCCGCCGTTCCCGGCACTGCCATTTCTCGCAGCTTTCGACTGCCAGAAACGTTGCAATGCCTCTACCACGTTCACAGTCGGCACACCGTCCGCTGCGGATGAGATATCTGTATTTAAGGGAAATTTTATTAATATTTGTTTTTTTTTCTTTTTTTTTTTGAGAAATATCTCTATTAGGGAAAAGACAATCGATCTTTGTCATAATTTGACTTGAAGCTTAAGGAGAAAAAAAAAGGCTTGATAGTAAATTATCCTATTTCCTATCATGTTAATCTCAATAAATTATCATAATTGCTACTTTAGAATATTGATTTGAAGAAATAAATACAAGTAATTGGAATTTTTAAAAAATATTGATAGAAACCCAATTATTATGCTTACAGTATACATATATTATGTACATGATATGTAAATATCTATACATAAAAAATATATGTCTAAATTCAAATTATGAACTTATCAATTATCCATACTGCAAACCACTAATTACGATAGCAATTTGGATGCAGTCAACCAAGCCTTTCCCATGTTAGCGCACAACGCGGTATACTCGTACTCGTATGACACGAAATTTCGATCTGTAATTTTGCATAATTTATGTATGAGGTGCGCCGATGGTTTAATTAAATGTAGCTTATAATAAAAATATATATAAGTTTTTACCCCTTTTTTCTTCTTTTTTTTTAGCTTCACCATTTGCCCCACGTATAAGAAAGTAATGGAAAGAACCTAATAATAACCTTCCTTCGTTACGCTTTGAGACAGTCCCAAATTCAGGCGGAGAGACGAGACTAAGGCAGAGAGTGTACTCGTATCTATAAACTTAATGCAGCCTTCTATAAGTTCTATACAAGTTG
The DNA here is from genome assembly GCA_001486225.1 of Heliconius pardalinus sergestus. Lineage (NCBI taxonomy): Eukaryota > Metazoa > Arthropoda > Insecta > Lepidoptera > Nymphalidae > Heliconius > Heliconius pardalinus. The sequence continues at coordinate 8,877 of FASU01017347.1, read as the reverse complement.
TTGCTAAGTTAATATCAAACATTTTATGATGAAATGTCTACATAGACCATATAAAATACAGAGGCTACGAGCAATTGTTATTATTATAGCTTTTATGTTTTTGAAGAAAAATACAATTTTCGTCCTTTTTTCACTCAGTATTATTATATCGTCATTTCAATATATGAATCGCTTTTGATTAATTTCACTTTTTTAAAGCTTTTTAGTTTTCAAGAAAAACTGAGATTTTTTTATTTTTATTAAATTGTAATGGACATTTATGCTTGACTTTCAGCTTTTGTAATGAACTTAGTTTTTAGTCGCCAAATACTACGTAACTACAGAATTTTCATAATATTAATTCATCCTTCTTATTATTAATCTCTGGTATTTTATGAGAATTCGTAATTTAATATCCATCAGAATTCTACTTCAGGCTTTTTGAAGCTTATACGGACTTGTGCTACGATTCGTGAATAATGTTGATATGCACATTAAATAACTTTAGTAAATGTTTGCTGAAAATATTAGTTTATTATTAAATTACACATGTTCTGTACATTTTTCATATTATAAGAAAAAGAGATAATTATTTTATTTTTATTACTGACTAGCGACCCGCTCGCTACTTCACAGCTTGAACTACACAATTATTTATTTAGTAATCTAAATTACTTTCGTTTTCTAATTATATTATCATTTATCAAAGACAATATCCATACAATTAAAACTAAAGTTTCAGCAAATTTAATAAAATATTAAATTGTAAAAATATTAAATACCTATTAAATTGATAAAACAAGCACTTAATGAAGGAAAGCTTGCTAGAATACAATAGTGAAAACAGTATTTAAATAAGTAAGGCCGTTTCAAAACTTAGCGTGCATTAACGCCCAGTACGCGCAGAACCTAATATTAATGAAACAAAACATATTTATATTAAGATTATTTCATTATTTTTTACAGTCTCACCACTTTAAATTTAATTCTTTTAAAATGATAGCGAACCTGTCAGCAAAAAGATAAGATACCTGACGTGCGAAGTTATAGATGTGATTGCATATCAATTAACGTGTGTTTCTTCTTAATTATGTATATTTTTTATTTCTAATTCTTATAAGGCACTGTGTAGGTGGTGGTGTGATTTAAATTAATATTATTGCATGTTTCGTTACATTATGCAAATGATAAAGATTTATCTATTTCTATTTTAGACGTTTCAATTACAGTCGTATTTCTATGTAAAATATTTTAATAGAAATAATTGTGAGTACAATTATCGCTCGGGGTAATAAATTATTTAATTTTTTCTCGCACTGACAACAAAACATAACGCGAATATTTCGAGGTGCGTGGGGAACGCAGTGTCTTAACACTAGGTACCCTCTAACTACCCTGCTAAAAGTAAGGCAAAGATTGCAAAACAAAACTGTTACTCTTATGTAGTAAAAGTGGAAAAGTTACATCCCTACTTTGTATATTTCACACGGCAACTTTATATATGAACCTCCGCAAGTTCTGCGAATTAGAAAGTTTTATTGCTAGGCAAGTGAAATCTAATTTGTTGTACCAAGATATTAATTGTAGTTGATATGTATACGAGTATGGTGTATTTGAACCACATTCCAGTAGTAGTAATTAAAACGATCCGGGTCAGAGATTCTCTTGATGTTCATTTGTAAATCTTATTGAAATAGTTAGTGCGGTGGAATCTGTGAGGTGCAGCTGAGTGTCAAATCTATATTTTCATTATAATAGAAGATAGACAGTTATCTTATCTTATCTAGTCTTGTTATCTTAGGGCAACGGCAACATCTAGTGCGACGGTTATGGGTTCGGTCCCGTTCGGGGAATGAATCATTCTTATTTTTAAGCTTTAGTAACACAAAATACAGGAAAACTCATTCCACCACTCAAAACCAAGTTTTTTTTACAATTTTCTTAGCTATACACAAATGATTCACTTATTTCTAAGAAATATTTAATAAAGGCATAATCTTAATAAACATCCTTAATATTGTGTGTGAACAACGCCAAGTTTTTCTACGCTGATTTTATAATTAACATTCAACATGCTCCTAACAGTTTTATTCTTTCCATTTTTTATTTTATTTTAACATTTTAAGAGCCTCAACGCCGACTTCATTAATAAAAGTCTTAATTGAGTAAATCTCTTATAGAATAAAATAACTTCTCTTTATTAGTATAATGGAATTAAGTTGTGAAAATTATATATTTATCTCTAAATTTTATGCTCGCAAAGTATTTAATTCACCAAAATAGAATTTTCCAGTAATTAAAAAAATATATAAAAAAACTATTTTGATTAACAATATTTTTTAGTATATTTAAATAAGCATTGTAATTATCAATGTCTACAATTTACTTTAATAAATATTTTATCACATTTGCAGGTTTTATCTTCTAGTCTTTTCGACTACGTGAATGTGAAGCAGAAGGGTAGGCCTTATTTTTAGACAAAGGAAGGTAATTTTAAATTAAATATATTTAGCTACGCCTTCACAGTACAGTTGGGATGTATCAGATTTGACTCTAGAGTTTTGGATTTTTGCAACGTAATATTATTATTAAATTTTCGGTTTTAATTTAAGCTAAAGCTCTTTGTTTTATGGATAAAAATTCAGGGGTTTTACGTGTCATTGCTATAAATAGTCGGATATTTGAGAACGAAATACTTTAAATCCAGTGATGGCACAAAGGCACTAGCGTGTGGCTTTAAAGACAACAGGTTAAAGGGGCCAATTCTTACTCAAGGAAATTAAATATTTAATATTTTCACTTTCCTCACTCTGATTTCGGGATACAGCGTAAAGCTGATTCATAATAAAAATAAATGTTATAGATACATATCATACGAGTTGCATATAAATATTAAAAATATTTACAATATTAGATAGTTTCTCACAGGAAATCCTATTTATATTAAAGCTGCGACTAGATTGCTGCTAGGGATTTCTATGACTTCTAGAAATTTTAAGCATTGGTAAACCCCCGAGTAAGATCTTCTAGGTCATGTATTTTATTACTGTGTCTCTTTAAAGTACATAAAATAATAATATATACCTATAATATTATTACAAAACAGTCTTCAATATTCCAATATATTAATATACCAAAACCAATATGAGCGATTGTGTCAAAAAGTAAAAACCACTAGAATATTTGCGGGACGTGGTACAATGTCTCTTAATAATATGGTAAGGAAATTTATATTTAGCGCACGTTCGACGATGCGTATCGAATCACCGATGACTTCTCGATATAAGCGTGAGGCTGCATCTCTCTAGAAGCTTTTGCTGTTTGTTTTGTAGATGGGTAGTCCTTCTCGTTTAATAGGTTAGTCTTAGTATTGTAATATTGTTTTGTAAGGTTCGATTGTAAGATCGATTCCCAATCGAGGGAGTGAAATATTTAGTATTTTCACACCCTCCATCTACCGGTTTAGTACCATCACTCAACACTCATTGCCTCAAAAATTCAGCAGGAAGGAACGAAAAACTTTCAATGGAGAAGGGGTTGTCTTAGCCCAGACCCTCTCTGCCTGCCCTACTATGAAGAAATATATGACGATGACCTCAATATTAATTATTTATCCTTGAGTTTCTTAAAAGAATTTATAATAATAATAATAATAATTTCTTTCTCTATTTATTAAATTACATGAATAAATACAATATCCTTTAAACATTTTAAAGTGCCAAATCTGGATATTCTACGGAACGAGGAAGGAACAACTTTAAAAACATTCGACAAATCACATAACTAGAGTCAATTTAATATTTCATTGAACTCAACGCTTTTATCCATTTGAATTTTGTTAGATAAAGTCTTAGAATTGATTTGCAAATAGAGCTTCATTTTACCTAATACCTTTGAATATTAATAAGAGAATTAATAGACTTACAAGAGAGGAACGAACAAGATGGTATCAAAAGTTAATATTACAGCTTATTATTAAATTAAGAGTTAAATTAAAATATTAGGCACGACTTAACCTAGAAAAAAGTTCGTCCATACATTAACGCGCGTTTCCTCATAATAGAGAAATTCTAGTGTCAAGACACTCTGTTCTGCACTTTACGCCCAAATTCAAGTCATGGCGGGAGTCAACATCGGGATTTCTCATGCCAGAACGGTAACACTTTCCCCAAGCTTGGATCGAACCCACACCCATCACGTTTGATGCTAGCTAGTCATATGCTATAGCACTTCGCCCCGATGGCCTCTATATCATACAATAACCTCTTTACAATAATTACCTAACAAGCTCACGCGTATTTAAAAATTCAGCGGAATCCGATAAGAAACTGGTTCTAAATTTACTTGCAACAAAGCAACGAACTCATAATCTTTTAATATATAGGTAGTTGTCTATTAAAATTGTATATTTATTCAAGGCCAAAATATTTTGATAACTTCGCAGTGTGGAAGTGAGGTGCAAAAAGTTTATACATATGTATGTATATACATATATTGTATTTGTATGAGTTTTAATATTTATATTTCATACTGTTGATATTGGCTTTAAGCGATATTTTAAATATTATCGGTGACATCACTATTGGATAATGTCACAAGGATATTGTCAAACAGTCATTACACATTACATTATGTGTTTATATATGTAGGTACATATATAAAATACTTTTTTGATTGAAGGATTTTTTTAGCTTCACGTCGACTCCCACATAAACCAAGCTGGGGAACCTGGCAACCTAGTCTTAAGACACTCCGTTCGCAATTCAGACGTTTCCGTTCTCTAGTTTCCGCCGAATTCTTGAAACATTACATGTTGAGTGGCAGAAAACAACGCCACGCTTTGACTGGCTACCACAGCAAAGATTCAAAAGTATTAAATGTTTCATTCCCTAGTATGTAAATCGAACCCAAAAGCGTCGCGTTTACAGTCGGAGGCTTGTCCCCTGCGGCAAGACGGCCTTAACTAATGGCCTTAGAGGTGATATTTGGCATGTAGGCATATTAGAAATTGAAGGAAACGACAAATTATACGAGAGGACTTCTCGAAATTCTTATTGGAAAGGGAAAAACGGGATTTTCCGTTTTACGTCATCAGTAGTATTAAGCAGTACGTGTATGTACACAACATAATCTTTTGTTTACTATTTCAAAATGTGTTTCACTAGTAAGTAAAGCGATATGCTTTTATTTGTGCTTTTTAGTCACAAAATATAAGCAACAAAACTCATGTGGCTAAAAAATATATACATAATACTCGCGTGTATTAATACTATTTAAGCTGTAATACTTAGTTCTGTTTGAGTTCTGTATATTTTAAAACATATATCTTAAAAATAAATATGTTTTGTTTTGTTAAGTAAAGTATTATATACATTTTTTAGCACCAAAATAAAAAAAATGTATAAGCGAAATGTCAGTTAATACAAAGTTAGTATATAAAGTTAATGACAAGTGAAATCTAGCATCTTACACAGATTTACGCGCTAGAGGGAAGGTGCTCAGTAATTAATTTTATCGACAACATCACAGAGACTCGGCACCATAATTCAATTGTGACCTCAATTTCCCTAATCTCGATGCAAAGATTAAATATTGGCGTTGAGTAGAAACACTTTGCATAAGGTAAGTAGGTAATGTCTTTATAATATTATTTTGATTACATAAAGTCTATTATACGGTACTATAAAAAGAAAATACTTCGAAGCTATCCAAATGTCGATCTTTTTTTAATTTTAAATATATCTAAGAATTAGTGTGGATATTCTTACGTACTTTTATACGTATTCTAAAAATACTATTAATACGTCCTGAATTTCATTGTTGCTTATTTTTAAGAATATTTTGTCTTAGGCTGTGATACTAGTATATAGAGCGAATCTATCTAATTATCATTATCTAGTAAATATAATGAATTCATTTGTTTAACAAATGGGACTTAAACCCACGAATTTTGTTTTTAGCTTACGACTACGCGACGTTGTCAAATTGAAATTACATTATATACAGCTGATGTAAGAAAAGTAACTTTACCTTCAAAATATATATTCGTATCCTTTTTATCGTAGTACGATAAAACTTTATCTACACTCAAAGAGATGAACTCGCAAATACAAACTAACTGAAACCTTTTATCTCTTCGCCTACGCCGCGCGCCGTAGTATTGCAGGAGGCGCGAACAAGTTTACACAAGAGTAAATTCGATCACGAGAAATTTAAGGATATCGGAGATTTGCTGGAAAATTCTCGAATCATTATACGTATATTTACATAGTGTATGTTTAAGCATTTATCTATATTAATATTACAAAATTGTAGAGATTGTTTGGTTGAAAGAGCTGATCTCAGAAACTACTGATTGGTATACGTGTTGGATAGTCCATTAATGCAAAGCTATAGGGTTTTTTCTTACATCATGGTAATAGTTATGAGGCAACTCACTGTACCTGCAATCAGAGCTCATAATTGTGATATTACAATATAATTAAATATTTTATAGTATCATAGCTGTATTCCGCACATAGCAGGATAGGCAGAGCGAACCTGGGAACCTAGTGACAAGACACTCCGTTCACAATAGCTCGTAGCCGTTCGCAATGTAGCTCTATAAATGGTGATAAGAAATTAATTATTTACGTTTTTCAGACTCTTTAACCTATTGTAAAATATTAATGTAAATCTGTTCCTAATCACTAAGAATCTTAGTAAAATTATCAAAAGATATATATTGCTAAATAAAAAATTTTCTTGAAAATTGCGTATTCCAGTCTCCTTACTATGATAGGTGGATATAAATAAAACCTTTAGCAGATAATATGTTATTTGAAAGCTCGCCCACGCCGCACGCCGTTGCTCGACACAAGCATGTTTATGCAAGTTGATATCGATTTTGCAAATTTCAATATTTTTTGTACCGTTTTATGTTATTATAATATCATAATACTGCTCGCAATCACTGCATTGCACTAAAAACCACAACGACTTAGTAAGTTATAATTTTTTAAGTTTTTTCTGTTTTTATTTTTGTATTTGTTTTACCTCTTATGAATACTATTATTTACTTTTAGTTTTAGTTTAGTTTTTGAAAATGTGTAAAAATATATTTGTTGCAATAATTATTACAATAATTGTGCCTAACAAATATTTATATCCTACGAAAATCGAATCTGCGACTTAAAACACCACTACCACTTTACGTCTTACATAAAAAAAAACAAGTTTGATATAAAATCAAGCAAAAATTCAAAATATACCTACATTCATTAATAATAACGACAATTTAATTAATTATGTTAAAGTAAATAGATAAACCATTTCCTGGCACCGTTCGTTCGTAGAAAACTTAGAATTAGCAAATATTAAAATGAGCTAGCCAAGGCGCGGAGTGAATAACCGATAGCATATTTTTTGTACACGAAACTGGTGATCATTTAATGACAGCGATCAGAATTAAATTATTTAACATTTGTTCTTTATGCGAGATGAAAAAAAACCGGACAAAAAGAGGACAGATGTTTTTGTTCACGATATAACGAGATAATGAGCGTAAAAGAAAGACTTGTAGAGTAATGTCGTATTTTTGATAGAACTAATCTGATATTGTTCGATTAAATGGGTTTTAAAGACTTCTATAATAGAAAACTAAATATATAAGCGATTTGATTTCGAAATAGCAGTTTTAAGGTTTGTCTTGGATAGAAGAATTAGTAGATAGAACTTAGTGTCAAGATACTCTGTTTTTCGCTTCCCGCCGTGATTAAAGAAGTTTTTTTTCATCTTCACGCTGCATCCCGAGGATACCAGGACAGGAATAGGGAACTTGGGGATCCAGTGTTAAAATATTTCCGTTTCTCACTTTCCACTGAATTCTGGAGGTAGTGCTTGTTGAGTGGTGGAACTCAACGCCGCGCTTTGCTAGAGCGAAGTAATGAAAATACTACATATTTAATTTCCTAGAGTAGGAATCGAACCCGTAACCGCGCGTTTGCGACCCCACACGTGTGCCCCTGCGCCATGACTGGCCTCCAAGAAAGTAAATAACATTCACATAAAAAATTAACCGCTTATATAAGTTACAGTTCAACAATTTTAAAATCCGTTCAATTCTATTTATGAAGATCTCCAAGTAAATCCAGACAACTTTACCTACAAAGCCATACAGAATATAATACAGGTGTAGTATGACTCACACGGTTCGTCTAAAAATAGCCTCCAGAAACAACGTATAGAGCTGACTGTTTACAAATACAAGACATTAGCGACGACTTGAGCGTAATTTAATTATATGCCTGTAGGAATTAACGGGGTGCTGATGAAGAATGGTTACAGCCTACAGGAATGGATACTTAGCCTCAAATGTATGGGCTTGGAACCGCATTACTTTATGGACCTGCCTTAAGTTTCATTTAAACGTTTATTATCGTTTTCATATATAGAGAATACTGTTTTTTTATGGAGAATAAAATCTCAAATGATTAAATTAAATCATAAAATATACCTATATAGAAAACTAATCTAACTAAATATATTCTTTTAACGACATTTGCGCAAATATGGTTTTTGATTATAGGTTCACAGTTAGTGTGTTATTTGTATCAAAGAGATTTTCCTTCGATCTTAATATCTGTCTTGTGTATCTCTTTGTAGAGTAAAATAATGCGATAAAAGAAGAGAAGATAGAGAAGGCTAGGTTCCCTTTGCTTATTTTGCTATATGCACAAAATATTGACAAGAATTTTTGACATTGACATTGACAAAATATTGACATTAATTAAAAATTCTAAACAACAAAACGGATAAAGATAAATCCTTCTCCACGTGAAGAAAGCCGACTGTGCCGTTGAATAACGGATTATCTATTTATTTTGTCACATAAATCTGTCCTAATGTCGCTGTCCGCAG
>FASU01017341.1:0-12087 GCA_001486225.1 Heliconius pardalinus sergestus | reverse complement strand
AAATGCCATTTGATATTTATCTTTAACAAAATTCCAACACTATGTTCTATATGCTTAGGTGAAAAGTTAAAGTTAAGATTGAAAGTAAAATTACATTCTCAATAATATAAAAAAATACGTAGTAGCTTGCTTTACCCAGGAATTTAATTCTTAGGCCAAAATAAAGACAATGTCTAATTCAAAACGCGGCGTTTAGTTTCGACACTCTCCACGTTCTGACTCGAAATTTGAGCGGAGATTAGAGAAAGGCCAAGGCCAAGTTCCTATTGCTGTGCTTGGTATATGTGGGTTACACTGTGGAGCTATAGAAAAATGTATATTATTTAATTATTTTACATTTAAGCATAAAATGTAAAATAACATATAAAAATGTTTTTTTATTTAGAATTCCACTCTGGTGCTAATTGCATATCGTTACAAAAGTATTTTTATTTCATAATTAGTGAAACAGGTGAAGTAAGTAATTTCGTTATAAAATATTCTAATTTCCTCTAATTATCTCTTGATTGACTGTGAGTATCGTTAACAATTGAAATTAAAGAATGTACTTTAAATATAGAATTTACAAGTTGAAATTATTAATTGATTGATAATTTTAACAGGCCTTTACGCTGTATCCCGCACATGGCAAGGTAGGTAGGGGAACCTAGTGTTAAGATACTCCGTTTCCATTACGACACTTCCGTTTCCAGTCGAATTCTGGAGTCATCTCATGTTAAGTGGCGGAATTCAACGTGTTGTGTCGCTACCAGAACGAGAAAATAAAAATAATAATTAATTAATTTCCTCGCATAGGAATCAAACCCACAATCTGTCGTGTTTACAGTACACTTGTGTCCCGACGACGACTGGTCTTATATATGAACTTAATATAAATTTTATCATGAACATATTTTGATAGGAATTAAATTTTACCACCACTTCTAAAATACCTCTGTATTCAGCAAAAAAAAAATTAAACAAAGTGATTAGGGTTATTAAATAAAAAATAAAATTACAAACCACACTTAAGAAATAATAATACTTTTTTAGAAAACGAACTGACAATTAAGTTGTAACAAGCATCTAAGAATTCCGTCTTAGCTTGATGAGACCGTATGGCTTAGTGTTCATAGGAGCTGGAGACGTTTAAACAGTTTCCAGACACCCGGGTTCAAATCCCACTACACCTAAAGTTTTATACGTTTGCTAAGCAAGTACTCGTTAGTTGCTAAATTCTTACCAAATAATCTAAGAGAAGAGAAGAAGAGAGAGAGGAGAGATACAAAAACATATGTATGAGATAGGAAATGTGTATATGCAGTAAATAGGGTACGTGGTGAAGTCTACTGAGTTTCTGATTGCACCCAACGGCTATTGCTGGCTCGTGCGATCGTGTGCCGCATTGTGTTCAGTTTGATACTTGTCATTTATATTTCAAATTTGATTAAAATAAGCAAAAAAATATAGTTTTAAAATTTAGAGGTTTTTGTGGCGCAGTTACACAGTGTGTGTGAGCGATGCCTGTGTTCAATTACCTTCTGGGATTCTGTTGTTACAAAAAATATTAAATGATAAATTAAAAGTGAATCGAGAATAAAAAAGAAGATTTACGTATAGTAGGGTAGGTAGAGGGAAACCAGTGTGTGCATCCTAAATATTTCTCTACTAACTTTGAAGCCCAGTTTCCGAGGTATCCTGTTAAGTGGTGGGGCTCAATGCTGTGCTTTATTAAAAAAAAAATATGTGTATATTAAGTGTTTCTACTGTTAGATTACTTTTGGGATTGAAATGTTCGCTCCAGTCTGTTTTAAAGGTATCATTGTCAGTAATAATTAACAAATAAAAAACAACAAATTAATATTCTATTTGTATATAATTGCACCGATTCTTTTTATATCTAAAAAAAATAATTTTGATCATCTGGTGGTAAATTATTAGACGTTCATAAAATTAAGCATGTTACACCCACTTTGAATAAAACTATTTGACTTTGAGTTTTACATATCTCCTATAAACTTAATATATAATAAACATATAATAACAGTATCAAAAACCCACACCCCACTACAGATTGCGTACAGCCTCATGACCCAAATGTTGTGATAGTTCCCAATAACAGCCGGCGGCGGTCAATTATTCTATTAATTAAACTCACCTGCCCTCTCAACTTATCAATCTCATCTCGTGTTATCAGGTATGGTATGTTATCATTGGATGCTGTGGCTAATTGGAATTGTTATCTTCAAGAAACTGTTGAAATCTATGAATTTTAGTTATTTATGTGAGGATATTGACATAAAATTTCTTTGTATAATGGAAGCTCTTGTGGTGCAGTTAACAGCATCTGATAATAAACGCGATGTTTGTGAGTTCTATCCTTACTTGGAAGATTGATTATACTTAAATATTTTAATTTTGCAGACAAAGTAGTAGAACGCAATGCAGCTTTTTGCGTTCAAACACGCAGCGTCTCGTTAGTTCGGCAGAAAATAAGGAACACAACTGTCTTGTCAGGAACAGAGTGTCTTAACACTAAGTTCCCGGGTTTCCTCTGGCTTAAAAACTTTTTGGCGGTCTTACTAAACATAATTCCACAATGCCAACAGAAAATAAATAATTTAAATACACATTAAAAAAATGTAATTTCAATTTGTAAAGTCAATAAATATAAAATTCCGTGAAGTACGACCGCAGATACGCTAGTAACGCAATCAACTCACCCACCCGGAAGTAACAGAGAGGGGATTAAAAATTGTTATCTTTGAAAAACGACCGTTAAATCGAGCAACGATAATTCACTTAGAACGGGTTGAAGTTACAATTAATTTTTATATTGATAAGGAATGGAAAAAACCTACCCTTCCGAGATTTCTCATTAGATTTATGTTGTTTTAAGAAGAATTGCGGTTTTTTTTTGTTTTAGCGGGTTCTTTTTGGGTGTATAACGTTTTTTTCTGTAGATTCAATATACTTAAATTGCAAATATTACTTTTTTTCAGTTTTGAGAGTAGGCAGAAAAATATAGTATTAGGACACTATGTGGTCAGTTTTCAGTGAAAATTCCAAGTGCTGCGTCTGAATAGTAGATCTAAAATAAAAATAATTCCATAATTCAGACATGTAGACAGCGTAGATGATCTACAAGAAATAATAATATAAAGTTTAATTAATATTCTTTAAAGATTATTATAAAATTTTCATAAAAGATCTATGAAAAACAATCATTGTGGCTTAGCTAATGTCTCCTTTAGACGCGATGGTTGTGGGTTCAAACCCAAGCTGGGTTTGAACCTCTGTTCAGGAAGAAAATAACATTTTTTATATACTTTATACGGAATTCAACGCTGCACTTAATCTAAATATGAAAAACAAAAAAAAATAATACTAGAAGTAAAAATTTCAAAATTTCCTTTGATCTTTTAACTTAACCAGTGAATAATACCATCTAATGAATGCAATATAAATTAAATATATTATACGAAATTTACAAAAGTAAATTTATAATATACTTACTTATTCCTACCAAAAAAAGATGTTGAAACAGTTTCAAAAGGTTACTTTATAACATACGGCCTTTCTCTATTAAAAAACCTTTGATTTTTCTTTTAAAATCATGAAAAATTCTATATGACGCGTCAAATTTCATTTTAAACCTTAAGATTCTTGGAATAAAGGTGTAATTTCAATAGCAGCAACGATCAAAGTGTGTCAGCATTTTTTTTTCTGCATAGTGTATTAATTTATATTCTAATGTAATTTACGTGGGCCTCTACTTTTTACATGAAAATGACTGATATTGGGTCTTGGACCGTTGATTATGACTTTCAAATGACATGGAGATGATTACATATATATTGAAGTTATATATAGCTATGTAATAAAATTGTAGGTAAAGTGGTTATATGTTCAAATTTTTTAATTCAAATATATTTTCTTCAAATTTCCTGTTAGTTGTAAATTTTCTTTCAATGGACAATAAAAACATAATAATTATTTGATTTTTTCTAACTACTTCAAAATGGAAGATATAATTGATTTCTTTGCTGATACTTTAAAATAAATATATTTTCTTTTAAATAATACAATAGCCTCAAATACATTGTATGGATCATCCTTATTCGAGGCCATATCTCTCTCTCTCTCTCTGATTGGTGTTGAGTTCCGTAAACCAACAGGCGAAGTCTTGACACTAAGCTTTTCCTATCTACTATGGGATAAATGGATGGAATGGCGTGAAGCGTAAAAAAAATCCCTTAAAATACACCATAAAGAAAAACCCACATAGATATGCAAATTAACATAAGCATAAATAAAAATTAACCCCTAAAACAGGTAAAGAACCCTCCACAACATAATTAAGTATAACCCAATATACTCACAAACAAAACAAAAAGGAAAGGAGATTCTGCGGAATTTTATTATCATTATTTACATAATAAAATAATTATAATTAAGTATGGTTAAGACTGGGGGCGTCGTGATTTACATTTTCATATGAAAAGGTGTTTTAAATATGTATTTATATATTTAATATTTGTTTTTTTTTAATCAATTTCAGTAATTTTTGGGTTAAATTAGAACCAGATTGGTAGATACCAACGAGGACGGATGGATTGGACACGTCGAGAGAATGAATGACGAAATAGATGATGGTACTCTCTGTTTTCTCCGTTAGGGACCCCCTTGGTTTATATTATTTAATCATAATGTAAGGTACAATATTTAAATAATAAATCTATTAAAGTCGTGTATTTGTTTGCAGATGTAATTATGTTTCAAATTCTAAATAAGAAAATGCATTTAATAATAAAAATGGTTTTAGCTTTTAAATTATCGTGTAATTTTTTCAATTTTAATTCTTTTCTTTGTACTACAAAAATTGTGATGAGCGCGGATTAAGGCAGAACGAAAAAAATAAAACTCTATTTTTCAAATTTGCGCGTAATTTTTAAGACAATCAGAGTAGAGATGCGAAAAAAATTAAAACTATTCATTTCTCCGAAAAAAAATCGAATCCACAACCTATGATGGCCACATTAAAATACAATAACAATAAAAAAATACAAATATACAACTAATATAATAAATAAATCTTAAACGTTGAACTTCCTTTAGAAAAATCTCATATAAATTTTTCATCTTTCATTGTCTCCAAAGAGGCCCGACATCAATGTATAAGAACACCCCAGGGTATGCTGCAGACCGATTTATTCCCACTATATCATAGAGAAGCGAAAAAATTCGCATACTCTCCTCTTATTATGATATGATCGTCAGAAAAGGATAGAGTTTTGTTTACGATTGACTTGGGATCGCTTTGATTTGTTTGTTTGTTTTGTATTTCTTTTGTTCGAAATTTCGCATTTAATATTGGTTTTATAGTTTTATATATCTAGTAGCCGAACGCCACTTTCTTTACATGGATTTTAAGTAAAAGTAAAAAAATAGAAAATCTCGTTCTTTCCCATTAATCCATAATTAATTATTTCGGGAAATCCTCTCTAAGTGTTCCCGAACGTAAGTATTTTAATGGGAACAGAGTGTTCTACCACTGATTTCCCAATATCCCTCTGCCTACCCTGCTATATGCTAGATACGGCGTTACTCTAAAAAAAAGTAGAGCTTAGCACGGTGGCCGTCGCGGCGTTTTTTTTTAAAATGATATTTCTCTCTCTATTCTCTTTATTCTCAATTTCTTCGTTCAAGCCACTTCGAATCCCAACCACCAAAAAAACCACTTCCGACAAAAGGTTATAAAGGTAAACAAAATTAACATCAAGATCTAAAATGAACTTAACTTAAGTAATAACGAACTAAATAGAATTAAGGAGTCCAAAGTCGCGAACACAAGTACAGAGTGTACGATTATAATTTATTATGAATAAATGAAATATTATAAACGCATCGGCGCACCGCCCCGACAACGCCACTGGCAATGGCGTTTGCTTTGTTCGATTAGTGTTGGACACCCATGTCTGGAAGATTGTCGATAGATTGATTTTTTTGACGCACGTAGTAGGGAAGGCAGAGGGAACCTTATGTTAATAAACATCACTGTGTGTTGTGAATAATATAAATATTTAACCAAAAAATATATTTTCCTCGAGTGGAAATCGAAGCCACAACCTGTCGTATTTGCAGTATTCACGTTTGTACTTGCGCTATAACTGGCCTCGATAAATAGTTTTAAGTGGAGTGTGGAGGAATAAGTAGTAAGTGGAGAAAGTAAGGACGTTTTCATGTGTTTATTCTATATAATTAGAAAAAAAAATTGTGCAAAACATAAAAAAAACGTGTGTGTGTGTGTGTTTTTTAAGGTGTTATTCTAATACAAAATAATTGTCTGGATGATTCGTATTATCTTTATTCACTTTAGATATATTTATAAGTATTTATATAATCATAACTTATAGTAAATTTTACAGTTATCGATAATTCTATTTGTAGCTGTAAAATCTAAATGATATTGACATATTCGTAGCACTGTTAATAGGTACTTGTTTATTTTCTTTAAAGACATTATTTATTTTTATTATCAATATCACAACCCCCTTTAACAATAAAGTATCACAACACTAGATTCCCAGGTTCCCTCTTCCATATACGGGATAAACCTGAAAGAATAAATAAATAAAACATATCGATATCCACCATCGATATATCACGAAAGGCGACATCCCAATCCCCTCTAGCTGCCGACTTCCTTCATACTCGCGAGCGCTCGTTCGTGCGCCGCCTTTGTCGGGAACAATTGTCGACAAATTAGAAACGAATCGAGTTATTTAATATCAACCGGTAATATACAAAGTAATTGTTTATAGCACTCCTTGTTTGCTCGTAATGAGGTGGTTTTTTGTTTTTCTATTGTTTTTTACCACATATGCATATATTATATTGAAGTCGATCGCAGCGAGTGAGTGTGGGTTCAATTCCCACTAGAGACGACGAAATATTGTTTTTTCAACGAATTTCCAACTATCGCAATCATACCTAACTTATCTACAATAAAGTGGTATTAAAATTATATTACTTTTGGGTTATAAAACCATCGATTATGGTAGATATTTATAGCACATCTAAATAAGACACACTTTTCGAAACGACTAAGCTTCGTCGCTTCGCTTTTTCCTTGCAAAGGAATTTTGGATTACCTCATTTTGACGATTTATAACCAAAGGATGGTGTGATGTTCGCTCTATAGTACCATATTGAGGAATATATTAAAAATAGCATTTGGGTCGTAAATACGATTCTTATATGTAATCTATAGGAGGGGTGTTTTTATGTAAACAGCTTCACGTTGAATCCCGCATGTAGCAGGGTAGGCAGGGGAATACTAGTGTTAAGACACTCCGCTCCCGACTTTCCGCCGAATTTTGAAGGCACTCAGCACTCTATGTTTTCAGTAGAATAGATTGTATGTTGATCTGTATATTATATTTTTAATTGTTTCACTAATTTCAAATGATAAGTGTATTTGTTTACTAGAAATTACTTCGGAATTTTAGGGTTTTCATTACAGTATTGTTTTTAATACATTATGTATATTGGAAATTAAAGTTTCAGTCTAATTTATAATACATATTTTTATAAAACAATAATTGTTTTGAATTTTTTTAAACTAATGCATGCTCCCAATAATAAATTTTCTCCTCTCACATGTATTATACAGACAGCGATCAGTTACAATTTTATTATATGTATAGAATTATTATAAAGTTATTATAGTATAAGCCACGGAACGAACACAATCGATTATCATGCCAAATACTACATATTTAGGAAATGAATAAGAAAAAAAAAGTGGCGTAGCATTCCGTAGACTCAGGCCTACAGCGAGCTACGAAAATCTTTTACAGCTTGCAAAACAAACAAATCTATTCTCTATGCCAAAATTTTTCAAACCCACTACTACCTTCTTAATAAAGAATTAGGCTAAAAGGCAAGAATAATTAAAATCCTTCATTAAATGTAGGAACAACTGATAATCACATTTCGTAATTTACGAGGTCATAATAAAACGGCGTCTCACATTCTTACGTGTAAAACATTAGCGTTAAGGGTCCTATTTTTTAATGTGAATTTCCCCCTTTTTTCCTTTTTTTTTTCCCCTTTTTCTTTAATAAATTTGAAAATAAATGAAAGTAAAGGTGGGTCGGGTCTTCAAATTCATTTTATTTATAAATGTTTTTGTCTGTACTATCTAGATATATGAAGGCCGTCGTAGCGTTACAAGCGTGCGACTTTAAAAGCGACGGTTATGGGTTCGATTTCCACTCATTGTAATGAATTATTTAATATGATTTTTTTAAATTGAAATAAATAGTTGAGGCCAGTCGTGGTTTAGAAGCAGAAGCATGCGACTTAAAACACGACAGGTTGTCGGTTCAATTTCCATTCGAGGAAAAGAAATATTTAACATTTTTTTTAGCTTCACGCTGTAGATTGCATGCCCTATGTAGTAGGGTATGCAGAGAGAGCCTAGTGTTAAAACACTCACCACTTTCCACCGAATTCTGAAGGCATTGCGTGTTGACCTCAACGCCACGCTTTGCTAACAGAAGTTAATATATTAAATATTTAATTTTCTCGAATGGGAATCGAAGCCACAACCTGCCACTTTTAAAGCCACACACTTGTACCCCACGCCACGGCCTGTTAAATAATATTTGATTTGTGTTGATGAATGCCTATTCATTCATGGACTGTTAAAATGAGGCTCTAACTGGTTTTTCTTTCTAAATTTTTATTATTTCTTTTTAACACGAATAAAGTTTGTGACTACGCTATTGATAGTTAGAAATACATTCTTCTCTATCAGCTTCTCAGAGATGACGCAATTTTCGCAGCATACAGCGATAAATTAATAAAATCTCAACACACCACCCATCATACATACCATTCATTACCCAATAAAAAATGTATGGCTGAAACAATTTTTACCCCCCAAGGAACCCCCAGCCCAACTAAGGAAGTCAGCAATATATCTCAGTATTG
This sequence comes from Heliconius pardalinus sergestus, assembly GCA_001486225.1. Lineage (NCBI taxonomy): Eukaryota > Metazoa > Arthropoda > Insecta > Lepidoptera > Nymphalidae > Heliconius > Heliconius pardalinus. The sequence continues at coordinate 3,108 of FASU01017341.1, read as the reverse complement.
TTCTCAAGGAGCTGCAGTCTAGGACACGCCTTTGTACTCTGAGTTATGGCCTTGGAACGGAAGCAAGTTATTGTTTGATGGTTTTGAGGCTTGCGATTATAATAAAGTTTAAAAGTTACAATTTTAATGTTTGTACTGTATGGCTTTGGATGAACCATGTATTTATTTGTTCTAGATTAAATTTTTAAAAAAAGTACAAAAAATTTTTTAAGAGGCCGTAGTGGCGTAGGTTGTGAGTTCGATTCTCGAGGGAATGAAATACTTATTCATGTAAAATATATACATATAAAATTCTCTAAAATTCTCATAAAGATACTTCAAAGATTTACCACCAAATTTTCAAGGCATTGTATGTTGAGTAACGGAATTCAACAACGCCTCGTCACGAGAGCAAGGAAATAAATATATATTTTATTTAATAAATATATAATTTCCTCGAGTGGGGAGTAGGGTCGAACCCACAGCTAGTCGCGTTTATACTCACACACTTGTGTCCCTGCGCCGTTATACATATAAAATTTCGCGGCGTAGAACGCTGACATTTGGTGTGTAGCATCCTTAAGAAATATAAGAGAATTTGAAGAGAGAGATATTCTCGAAATTCAATTAAAATAAAAACCGAATTTTATGTTTTCCTCTAATTTCCCTTTCACGTTTCAAGGAACAACCGTATATCAAAGTGACATAAGTAATTTCTCCTAAACGACGAAGGAAAAAATTAATTCGTACACATGCATCAAACCGCCTTCTTACTGGCCACCTGACATGTTTATGGAGGTTTTAGTATTTATTGTATACGAAAATGTTTTTTTTCTCTCTCCTTCCAAATAAATAATAAATAGATTTTGGGCAGTGTGCGATTGTATTTCGGCAAGTTGTGGGTTCGATTTATACTTGAGGAAATTTAATATTTTTATTATCCTCGCTCTAGTAGATTAGCTAGTTTCAATGGGAAACGGAACGTCTTAACACTAGGTTTCCAGGTTCCCTCTATCTAACCCTGTATGGGATGTATAGGATATAGCGTGAAGCTAGAAAGAATATAATTTGTCACGTGTCAAAAGCGTGAAGTTAAGACCCATCATTGTATCGGAAAGTGGGGAACGGAAGTATGAAGTGTCTTAATGGAGAGCGAAGTATCTTAACATTAGGTTCCTAGGTTCCCTCTGCGTACTCTTCTATGTGCGGGATACAACGTGAAGCTAAAAAAATATTCAAGATGATTTTTCTAGTTAGTTAGTTGATCTACATTTATATATTAAACTTTTCCGTTACTGATTGACTCACACAGCAGGAACTTTACGGAGTTTAATGCTGAAACTTGTATTGCAGGTTCCTTGGAGAGTGTAAGAGAGAAGTAAGCAAGAATGAAAGTTTATATTTTAATATTCTAATAAACAAAAATTTCTTAAAAATATTAAAATGTTTTGATTTCATTTCATTCAAAAAAATGTTACAATACTTATTATATTTTATTTATATTTTTTTATAATAAAACTATTTCCCACATATTAACTGAAGGCTAAGGCTGATAACGCCATCTCTTGTGGAGTAGCGTTACCTTCTAAATTAACTTAGGGTAGATTTTTACAGAAATATTTATATTTTTTACTTCAGAAATTATATTTTCATGTAATAAGTAATACTCTCATGATGGCTGACAATAAATGCAATGGTTGTAGGTTCGATTCCCATTTGTTTTAAAATTATTATTTATTTTATTAATATTTAAATGCTTTTCAAACAAGTGAAATTATGTTAAGCCATTGAGGTATAGTGAGACATCGTCGAACTCTACGTTCGTTAGTTATGGATTCAATACCCACATTCAATACACACTTAAAATAAATTAATTATAAATTTAATTGTGGATAACTGAACAAGTGTGTGACTTGAGATGCGACAGGAAGAGAGTAGAGGAAATGTGTCATTTTCTCTCCTTTCTGCCTTTGTAGTTTCATTTCCTCGAATGGGAATCGAACCCACAACCTGCCGCGCTTATAGAGCCATGCTTGTGCCCCTGTGGTCTTAAATAAGTAAGTACTTTAAAGTGCTACGAAAAAAATATTATGAATATCTCAAGTTCATTTAGTGTGCATAAAATTGTACAAATCAATGGTGTAGATCTATCTAAGTAGTACTTCCGTTACTATTTGGGTATTTTAGGGGACTTTTTTTACGGAAACGGGAGAAAAAGTGATTTTCCAATTCACGTCTTAAGTAACAGTAAACCAGTAATACATTAATTTACAGCCCGGCGTTGAGTTCCGCTACTCAACACGCAATGCCTGGAAAAATTCGGCGGAAAGTGGGGAACGGTGTCTGAACACTAGGTTCCCTCTGTCTACCCTGCTGCGTGCGGGATACAACGTGAGCTGGTTTATTTTATTTTATAAATTTACAATTTATAACTGTTGATACAAGAATGTTGAAAACGGAGAGTGCTAATATTTTTTTTCTACAAACCCAGATATAAATGGGATAAAACGCGAAGCCAAATTAAATAAATATATCAAATCAAAATATTCCTTATTTAATCAGTCCTTACAGACAATTTTAATCGTCAAGTTAAATAAACAGCGAATGAAGTGTCTTGACACTAGATTCCTTCTGTCTATCCTGCTGTGAACGAGATACAGAGTGAAGCTGATTTTTTTAAGTTAAATAAAAAACGTCAGTAGTGTCAGCCCCAGTAGTGCCAGTACTACCACATAATAATTAAATACAACACAACCCTTTCACCGGTAGTGAAGCAAATTTCAGTAGAGTGAGGCACCAACAAATAAATAATAATAAAGAGTGTCTCCACCTTAAAACGAAAATTATGTTTCAAAATATGAGATAGATCGGGTGGCACCTCTGCGCGATTCTCAACTCTACGGCCCACACTATAAGGGCATAGATTAAAAGTTATTTAAGAAAGTGATATTTACGACTTCATTACTTAATGAGGTCTAAAAAGCGTCATACAATTTTGGGTTAACTTTTTAATAATGATAATATTTTATAATTTTGCATACAAACGAGTTTTGAGTGGTTTTTGGTGGTTAATTATTAATTAATGGTTATATTATAATTGTTATTTTGTTATTTTTCAGCTTCACGCTG
>FASU01017331.1:0-11392 GCA_001486225.1 Heliconius pardalinus sergestus | reverse complement strand
AAAAAAAATCACTTGATCCTCATGATACACTGATATCTCATGGTTTATTGGTATTTTTTTAATATTGGAGCACTTCAAAAATAAATAACATTTATTAATAATATTAATGTTGAAACCACGCATCCGTTGAATGAAACAACTGAATAAACAATATTTCGTTGGTTTGTTTGAGCTTGTTTATCCAAATAGATATTTATTGAATTGTATCAGAAAAGATTTTCTCTTTATTAATACAATACAAATAATTACTTTTTAAATAAATTATATAAATATTTAATCTACTTTTTAAAGTAAAAAGCACTATTTTGTTTGACACATATTAAAAGATTCGATAAAAGTCTGGAAATTATGCGGAAAGTTAAGACACCAGCTTATTTGTGAAAAATTGTTGGGATATGTAAAAATTAAATCGGATTTGAATAACGCAAAGTCCACACAAAGGAAGTTGGAGCAGCATTAATTCCAGTTGTATTAAATAATAGGTTTATTCTTATTCTTAATTCCCAATAAACAGTCTGCCTGTTTCTTAAAACTCGATCTTTTCAGAGAATTGAAAATAGAAATTTGGCACAAAAGTATTATCCTAGAAATTAATATAAATTTATAAATTGATGTAGCTTCAAATAAATAATTCATAAGCAAACTAGGTACGTCTGTGAAACAAAATGATTTCGGCGAATTTGAATTAAATTTGTAAATTAATATATAGTATTTTTAAGAACGAAGATCTATAATGTTTTTTTTATAATTTCAAATGAAACGTTAATTAATTATTGCAAATTATTTGACTTAAAATTTATATACACAACGCTGAAAAATGGCTGGCAGTTGGTAATAAAGATGTAGATTAATATCAAAATATTTTTACTAAAGAGTCTCAATGATTGCGTGACTTAAGGCAGTTTAATCACGTTTAAGTTGAATGTAGCTTATTTTATACAATAATATTTTAGCGTGGGTTAACGTTTCCCACAATGGTATATGATTTTAGTATACACTTCAAGCTTTTGATGTATTAACTGTTGGTTTTAGTCAAATTTTTTTAAAGGAATTTCATACGAAATTAAAAAGGGGTAGAAATGTATAATATACTTAGTATGAGGGGAACGCCAAATAACTTGTCGTATTCGGGTCATATACTATACTTTTTCGGTACTGCAGAGAAGAGCTATCCATTTTCGTGCTGTCGTTAAGAATTTGTGCGCGTACATATATTTCGCTGATTCATTTTCATATAATATATAGTTATAGATTTTCTATATATATAAAGAAAAGTCTTTCAGGCTTATATTATAAGGAAAGTTTTGTACAGAAAATGCTAACTTTTAAACTTACCTAATTTTAAATATTAAATATTTCTCTCTGACTCAACTTTCGTTAAATAGATCCAAGTGCAAATTAACTTTGCTCTGTTGAATGAATTATAGTACTGTCACACGGGTACCTATTAACTGCAAGTTCCAACGAAGTTTCTCGACTCGTGTCTATAACAACTTAACTCATACGTACCTAATTTCAGAATTATTCAAGTTATGCTCCTATAATAGCCACATTTTCTTCAGCTTCACGCGTTTTGCTATCGCGGTAGGCAGAGAAAACCTAGTGTCAAAACACTTTGTTTATATTTTACTAATGTTTATAGATAATTATGTAGTTGAGGTCAGAAGCGGCACACGAGCACAAGAGTCCGACAGGTTGTGGACTCGATTTCCATTTGAAGAAATTAAATATTTTCATTTCTTAGCATACGTGACGAGGGCATGGCGCGGCGTTGAGTTTCGCCACTCCTGTTCCAGAAAACGGTGGAAAGTGAGGAACGAAAGTGTTATATCACTAGGTTCCCATGCCTATATATTGCCCTACCCTCATATTATACAGCGTGAAGAGAAAAATAAATTGTGCCTATATTCGAGACATTCGTGGTGAGTGGAGCATGTCACATTTCTCCATATCATCTAGAATAGAGAGAAAAAGATAGAAATATCACAGTACATGAAATTCTTTTTTATATATATATATATTATTTATAGATTAATATGGTAAACTTCAATATTTAAATCTACACATACAATAAGATTTTAGCTTGTCTACGAGCAGTAGAAGGCTTTGGCGAAATTTCAACTTCGTGTCACATTTTAATATACTTTTGTTATTTGAGGCGAATGTATGTTACTTTTGCTTTAAAATTTTTATATTTCTGAAAAGAACTACATACTATTGTATTATTTATTGAGTAAGTATTTAGTATTTTTGTAGTAGCACTGTGAGATAGTTATCTTAAAATAAATGTGAGGAGGAAATCATTTAATTTCATTCGCTAGAAACAACAGGTAATTATTACAGAGAGATTAATAGTAAGAAAATAAAACACCTTCCATAGACTTAATATTATCAAATTTAATAAAATAATAAAGATCAAACACATATCGAATTCATAATGTTAACATTCCAATAAGTATATATACGTACAGGTTTTAATAACTAGTATATGCAATAATAATACAAAAAAAGTTCATCTATTATATTATTTACAACGTTATTAATATTATCTAAGAAGGCGTCCCTAAACATGTATTTACAATCACAAAATTTTGATTATAATAATAATAAAAAGCTTCTCGTCCAAATTGATAACACAAATTGACATCATTTTCTATATAAAAATAACTAGATCCAAACAGAAACAAGCGTCATTGACTTAATTAAATATAGATATGTATTTGATATGAACAAACACTATGGTCACGCTAAAACGGGATAGAACACTTAAGTAACGGGAAAAAGTAACTTACCTATCTACGTACATCATTACTTACAAACACAATTATTGGTAGTGCCTAAACGATTGTCCTTCGAACGATGGTTTCAGACAGTGTATTAACGAAGTTAATGATAAGATAAAATATAATTTATCACGTTTCTAAGAGCGTTAAAGAACTTATAAGTTGGTAAAGTGAAAGTGTTAACAACATTATACTTAACGTAGACGCCCCGCCCGCGCTCCGCACTGAAACAAACAACACGTTTATTATTCTGGTTAATGGAGGTACTTTTTGGGAATGAAACGATGATAGCTCTTTAAAAAACTTTGTTTTCGCCCTCTTTAAATTTCAATAAGTTCTGACGTTAAGAGCTTGTTAGGATCGAGTTGAATAAATAATTTTAGGATCGAAGTTTTCAGTCTATTGAACTGTGATTTTGTATAACTTTTAATACAAGTATAAGTTTCTTATGAATTTACGGATCGAAGAATAAATATTTGTTTTACATACTTAATACTATAAGATAATAATATAATCAAATACAGCATTCCTCGATATATGTATTATCCATTTTTTTTTAATTCCAACCATAAGTTCCTGAGTTTATTGCATTCAGCCGAATAAGCTTTTCAGTTTTATAGCTATATAATATTATAAGCATTGATTTATAGTTAAAGTCGAGTATATATTTCTACATACTCCTTTTATAACACGTTTAGAAAAAAATACACAGATATTAGGTACACTGAAAGCCTATACACCAAAATTACTTGGTAATAACCGTCATACATTTTGAAAAAGGTTGGAAAATCTTACCCTCTGAAAGGCACGGCCACTGAAAAGTGTTGATAATATGAATTCTGTATGAGACAATTTTCTTTAAAAAGAAGTCATCAAAAGCTACAACTTTCTGTATTTAATATTTTTTTCGAAATAATTACAATATGAATATATAAGTGAAGTAATACTTTTTTTTAGCTTATTTAAGCACATACTAACTCTGCCCACTGTATCTACACTAGTCGGGTAAAAAGTTATGTAATAAAGTCAAAAATACGAATCCTGTTTCATGCAATTTCTGAATACATTCGAATGAAAACTTTTATTTTGATTCTCAACTACAATGAAAGCGCAGAGTATATTTTCGCTATATTTTCGTTACCTAGTTCAGACTTAAAATTAAAATGGAAATAACTCTTTAGTATAGTTTTAATTCGTGTAAAATTTATTTAGACTTACAAATGACATGACTGCTAAATCACTCTTGATTACACTAAAATGAATAGAAGTGAAATAATTTTAATAAGCGAGAAAGATAGTAATGATGTAGCAAGTGGTATTTATAGATCTGAGATATATATATTACTTTTAAACTTTTCTATAGTGGGATAACATTATGTTATAGCCATTATATATTCTTCGAGAGCCGAAAAAAAAATATTTTAAATATACTCATTCTCTGAGTGGGTATCGAACCTACTATCACCGCATTTACAGTCAGACACTGTTCCATTGCACCACAGTGACCACTATTGATACTATTTCATATAAAATAATATTTGAACTATCAATTAAATTTTCATATACATTACGTTCAAAGCTAACTCTAACAACTTTAGACGGTAAGAGTAAACACAGACAACACTGAACGTTAAGTCAATCCAAAATAAACTCCCCCAAGCATCATTACAATATGAATAATGTGGATGTTAATGAAATCGTTTGAGAAACAAGGGGAATAACTAATTAGACGTGATTTAATACAATATCTTCGTATTGTTCCCATTAACGTTTTGGAATGAATGGGGTTAAGATTTGTTTGGAAATATCAATGTTGGTATTATGATAATTATCAGTTAATTCACTTAGGCCCGAGTTTATAAATCGCTCTCAAGTTTGAGATCGATCTTGAGATGTTGTGTTAATACATATATATGTAATTAGTGAATGAAAATGACATGTAAAGGTCGAACTCAGATTTGAGATCGGTTTATAAATATGGGCATTAGTTACCCTATAGTACGTATATAGTATTGTACGAGGTATGTAATGTTATAAGCCATCTTATATAAAATTTGTTATTTTATGTAAATTTTTGACGCATTAATCAATCTGAAGGACTGTTTGTTGTAAAATATTTATGTTTCTCCGGTCCTAAAGCGGGTACCATTCATTAATTTCACTCTGTGTACGCTGCGACACTTATGAGATGTATTGTATTTTCTAATAATGCATAAAACTTCTTTAACAAAAACCTATTTATACAGTTTAAAAACTGAAAGTTTAATAGTTTAAAAACGAGCAAGCTCACTTCTATATAAAAGTAACCTTAATATTAAATAAGTTTCGTTTCGCTCAATAATTTTATGCTGTGGACTTCGGTATATGACCCGAGTCTAGATTCATTGCAGATTTAACGTTTGGCAAGCCCCATTAGCTATATTCCCGTAAATCTAAGTGACGATAATCCCATAATACTCGATTTCCAGATATTCTATATCGAACTTTGAAAAATATAAAATATTTTTTTAATTGAAAATTTTTAATTAAAAGCTTTTAAGTAACAGTCAAAGGGATTTTTTGTGGACATGTTCTAGCTAGAAATATATTTTCTTGGTAATTTTTCATTCAAAAGCTAATAAAAAATGTGAAAATCGAGTATAGACTGACTCGAGTATCTTTTGGTTAGAATAAATATATATATATATTACCCAGAACTAATAAAATAAAAACAATTTAAACACAAATTGACATTTATAGTTCTGTTCTTAGCTTATTGCGTTCCGAGCGTGACAGCTGTAAACTAACCACTTCAATGTCACGTTGTATAGAAGCACACGAAGGAACATGAAAATGTTAAATATGTAATTTCCCTAGTGGGAATCGAACCCACAACATGTGGCGTTTACAGTATCACGCTTGTGCCCCGAACCAGGCCTTTCACTATATTCATAATGTAAATATAGTCAAAATGTATAAGCTTACCTAATAACATTGCTTCTTTACTATCAGCTACTTGACTGTTACCGACAACAGCTTCACTGCCTTCCCGCCATGCTAGCGCTACCCTGGCGGTGCAGCGTACTTCCATAGTGCGCCCAGGAGGTACCCGTAATCCCAATGCCGTCGATAATAACCCATGAGCATGTTTTATGCGAGGATATTCCACTAATAGGTTTGGATCTGTTACCTAAAAATAAAAATAATTTAAAAAGAAACATTGATAAATTTGATTATTTTTTAGCGAAACTTAGGTTTAACTAAAAAAATATATAATAATATTAATAAAATACTTCGTTTTAAGGCTTAAAACACCTAATGTTAGGACACTTCGCCACTTTCCGCCGAATTCTAAATGCGAAACTCAACGCCGCGCTTTGCCTCGACACCAGAGAGAAATGAAAATATTACATACATATTTAATTTCCCTGATTGGGGATCGAACCCAAAACCTGTCGCGTTTACACTCACAGTACCCGAGAAACGACTGGCCTCATAATAAATAAACATTATAGGGGGTTATCCCCTACCCCCATTGCTAAGTGGTCACAGAGTTAGTGAGTGAACTACATCAGATCGTATATTTAAAGTTACAAACACGTTGTTATTTTTGAACCATTAATGACAAATCAAATTGGATTAGGTTATACAAAGCTTAAAATTAAACAATACAAGTCCATTAGCGTTGACTCTTTGTTATTTTGAAACTTTTGATGAAATTATGAATTATTTCATTTGTTACTTGCAACAAAAATAGTAAATTAAAGACTTTTTATTATTATCCTATTTTTAATGCCGTCGTATTGCAGGGGCACGAGGGTGTCACTGTAACGAGACAGTCATGGGTTCGATTCCCACCAGGGGGAATGAATTATTATTCATTAATATTTTAATTTCTTTGACTGGTACCAAGCTAAAAGCTCGGCGTTGAGTTCTGCCACTCAACATGCAATGCCTCGAATATAGCTATTTTTGATTTAAATCTCAAGTTAATAATTATATTGTATTATATATTTTGAGCTCGTTATTTGTAAACGTAAAATATATTATAACAAAGGAATTTACCAACTTTCCGAGTTTAATAAAAACCAAAAGGTCGTGCGGATTTTTGTGAACAATAGAAGTTTGGAAAGATTATAGCCATTATCAGATTGTTAATCAGAAAAGTATTCAAAACTTTGTAAAAGTTAAACCCAAGAAAAATTCTAAATTAGCTTCGTCGCTGGGAGGTTTTCGAATTTTTACTTCATAATTTTGTACGCTATTAGTTGGAATAGCCCAGTGAGCGTAATTTATACTTTATCCTTTTATAAATTGAAAATTAAACTCATTCGTATAATTCCAGTTTAAATGGCAACTTACATAGTTAAATCATAAATGTATTTATATTTTCTTGATGAAAAGCTATGTTTTAAAATATTTATTAATATTTTTTTAAATTATACTGTAAAACTAATGTAGTGCTCTTTAAATGTAAACGAAAAAAATGAGACAATAATTATTGTTTAACCATAATTTAGGTAATTTGTAGGTAAAACCAAGTAAGAAATAAATTATAAGAAAGCTTATTATTACTGTCCAAGAAAATTGTAAGGATAAAAATGTTTTTTTTTTGTTTTAAGCAATAAAAATTGTAACCTCAATATTTTAAAAAAAGCAACCGTTGAGTTTCTTGCCGGCTTTTCTCAGCAGAACTACCTTTCGAGCCGGTGTGGTGTAGCTCTATGTTCATACAACGATTCAAAAGTGCTTGTAAAAGTCTATTTGAATAAAGCATATATCGAATTTGAATTTGAATTTATACAAACCTTTTCACCATCTATATCCCAACTTAAAACTGCTGCGGGATACGACCGTCCTGAGGTACAATTTAGAAACAAAGAATCGCCTCGCCTATTTTCCTCTTCATTGCCTGTTATTCTTGGACCTTCTCGTGGTAAATCTAAAAAAAGCAACTATTTCAAACACAAAAACTCTAATATAGAAGTCTGCCACTGGAGAATTCATTTAGGTCTGAGACAATTACTTTTTGCTACTAAAGCTAATTGAAATCATAAAAAAAAATAGAGATAAATGTTAATTATTTTTATAGATTCATAGCAGAATAGGCAGAGAGGGCCTAGTGTCACAAAACTCAGCTCTTTAGTGTGAATGTGTTGAGTGGCGTAACTCAACGCCACGCCTTTCCTCATTACCAGAGCGAGGAAATAAAAATATTAAATATTTCATTTCCCCGAGTAAGGATCAAAACCACAACCGTCGCGTTTACAATCGCGCACTTGTGCCCCTGCGCTATGACGACTTCAATTTTTTATTTGAACCAAGAACATTTTATCAAAGATCTCCAAAGTTTAGAAGTTAGATATATAACTATATTTTTCGTGGCATAACTATGCTATAAAAGACCCTTATCAATCAAAAAATAAATTAAATATAAACAAGAAAACAAAAAACAAAGTTTTCCTTCATCGGGCGACTTAAGCCTATAATAATAGCTTATCAATTATTAGAAGACATTGCGGTGACAAATTTTGAAATAAAGTGTGGGTTATATATTTTTTATTTATGCTTGCGATATTCCTTTGCAATACTAAATCTTGATATAATTAAGTGTCCATTCACTTTGTTCTTTTGTAGGGGAATAGCGCATAGTATATTTAAAATATTATTTTTTCATATTGTGATAAAGTCATGTCGCATATAAAAATATAAGTATGTATAGCTAATATATTCTTTTATAATATTTCTGTCTCTTTGATTTCACTGACAGATAGATATAAATGCTTCAAAATGAGATATTTTCCGTTGTTGTTTAAATATTTAATTAAGTACTTAGTCTATTTTTAACATTTTTACCTTTTATAGTCATGAAATATTAATGAAAAAAAAATCATAGAAACTTTTAAAGTAACATATTTTTATACACAGTTCCGCGAGCTCTTTACAGAGAGCATTAAGTCATCAATAGCACGTTGGCTGGTGAAGTTTAACGTCGTGTTTATAAACTATGACAATTCTCAAAGCTAGATTTCTAGACATCACCCCAACGTTTAAATTTTCACATCCTTAGAATAAAAGAAACTAGCTTAAACGAAAAATTTTGTTAAAAGCTTATATAATTTTTTTGTTACCGTACTTTAATCCTAAGTGGTATACTAATAAAAAATAATAGTTTAGCCTTAAAGAAATAGACATTGCTTATTGCATTAGATACAAAAGTTCACTTATATTTCGTGGTTTCTATATAGGGAGCCAATTCCTATATAAATATCAGTCTCTGTCAAGGGTAGCTAAGTAAATACAATTCAGACCTTTCCAGTCTTTTCAAGGACTGGCCGTTGAACTAACTTAAAATAATTTTGGTGTAGACAGCTAGCATTTTATACGTGAATAGAATACACAAAGCTTGTATAAGAGGATATTGAGCTATTTGCTAGTATTGTTAAAGAAATAATGAAATATAAGGTTAAAGAACAACATAAAGTAGATAAACTGAACAAAACTAAAGCTAAATATATATTGTAAGTATTAAATTACTAAAGTATATTAAGATTTCCTACAATACGCTTTCCTCATCGCACATTATGAATTTTGTATAAACGTAAATTATACTTACACGCTATATTTCCTGTTTAACGTAGGCTATTAGCATTTCTTTGGTTTTCACGTTAAGGTTTTAACAATGGAACGAAACAGATTTTTTATACAAATACAATTTTTGGCCTGAATATAATTATAATAAAGGACTATGCTTTAACTCAAATAGTGATGAATTTCACGAAAGAAAAAGAAGAAAACTGTATATAAAAGATTAATAGAATAAGAATCTATTTTCATTAAATGAAACAGGCTTGCCTAATGCATAATAGAAATAATATATTCAAAGTATAATACATACATATTACTTCCATTTTGCTTTCTCCTCCCGCTGATGCAAAACTTGGTGCTTCTGCCGATACTTCGCAACGGTATAGGCCGGATGATTTCAATGTCACCGGATGCAGTACAACTTTTTTATCATCGGATTTTGATAGCTAAAACAAAGCTTGTTATTATGTATAAAATATTTTTTTTTAGAAAATGCATAAACATTTGAATGTATCGATGGATGGAGGTTTTTCCAAGAGTCTTCAAATTTTTATATGTTTTACATTTTCTAAATAAAAATCAAATACAAAGCATTAAACATATTTTACTTAAGATTTTTCTACTTCTACATGAATTCTTTTTAAGCTGATGTTACCTTTCACAATATGCCTGTAATCTTAAATACAGCCAGTGAAACATGTTTGATATAAATAGAAAATACAGCTGTGTATTGAATAAATACAAATATTTGAACGATAGATAAACGTACGAGCTACGGCGTAGCGATACGTAGGCAAGTAGCTGCTACGCCATATTACCATCGGTATTTTAAATATTTTGATTTAGATATCATGTGTATTTGGTATATGAATAGCTCGAGTATATAAATCATTATTGTTTTATTTGTTTTAGCTCTACGCTATACCCCGTATGTCCCGTAAGGGAAGGTTGAGAACCTTGTTTCGACAAAACACTTCGTTTTCTATTTTTCCGTAAGTTATTTTATAAATTGAAAACTACACTAAAAAATTTAAGGTAGGTCATTATTATCATAACAATTTTGTACATACGGGATTTGAACACGTGATCTAAGAGAACTACTAAACTTACTAAATTGACATCTTCCTACGAAGCCTGGTTAAATGTAATAGTTTTTAAATCTTTTATTGTAACTATGATACGGTAACACCGTATCTTCAATAGTAAAATATTGGAAAATAATGTTAAAAACTTATTATTAAATCAATATAATTAGTGACGTAAAAACAGTATGAATAACGCTTTGTAAAATTATAGTGAGTTTTACCATTATATTTCTTATACTAACAATGTACCTGAAATATTATAAGAATTTTCATTTTTAATAGAACAAGAAATATCAACATCGTGGATAATAACCTTATTTTCTTAACTGTTTGTACAAAAGCGTATTTATTTTCCTTGTATGTAAAGATGTGCTGAAGACCAAATACGTTTTCTCTATAAAAATAGACTATAACAGAAATTAGAATTATATACTTATAGAATAGAATACTTTCTATTATTTTCTTGTCATGGTTACTCTTCATAGATATATATTCGCTACTTAATGTAGCGCAAGACTGGTGACGCCGTAGTGCTACATTTTATTCCAGAAAATGGAAGTTTCTACTATCACATACTATACTGTAACTTGAAAACAGTATGTATGAAGTCGAGAATCATCATATAACGTCAAAATATTTCAGATCGTAGGAAATAGTACATCAAATATTAAAGATATCATAAAGCTTTTACTCATACATGTCAGTACTGAGTGCTGATAGAAATTATCATTGGTTGTTAGAAACTCAAACGAAAAACGTAATATACATTAAACAGAAATAAAATCTAAATTTATTAATCCAAAAAATATTTTATTTTTCAATCAAAAGTAAACACAAAGTAAAATATTAAATCATTTTCGCATTACATAAAAAAAAACTTTTCAACACGACCCAAAAAGATCTCTCTGATAAAAATTTCCAAATTTCTTGCTAATTAAACTTAAATGTAAGCAGTTC
>FASU01017316.1:1163-11842 GCA_001486225.1 Heliconius pardalinus sergestus | reverse complement strand
ACACTAGGTTCCCTCTGCTGCGTGCGGGATGCACCGTGAATCTACAAAATATACAAATAAAAAAAATTATAATAATTGGGTCAAGGAATATGTATGCCAAACGTAAAAATCTAATAGGATTACATCAGACGTAACGCTTAAGTAGATCAGCATTCTTCACAAGCGTGATATATAATGTTATACCTAAATCCTTGCAAACATTTTTTTATTATTTTGCCAACATTTCAATTGTTTTTATGTTGATATATAAAGGTCCAAGTTTATAATAAAAGATAATTAAAATAAAAAGCTAAATAAAAAAAATTTCATTGTCCAATTCATTTGTATTTAAAAAAACTGAACTTTCTATTTAAACAGAAACAAACAGATTTTTATGTATAAACCAAATGTTATGTATTCCCAAAAATAGGAAAATTCTTTAGATCCGTGCCTCTATAGTATATATTTTTTTTATACTAGCTTTTACTTGCTGCCTCGAGGTCTAATGGAAAAAACTAGGAGTTATATATGAGCATGAACCATTGTAAGATTCCAAGATAAAGTGGGTAATAAATATGATGTGATAACCTTTAACCTTCCTCCAAAAAAGCATTGTACATTTCTATCCAAGTAGTTCCTTAGATTACCACATTTAACCTGACGAAGTCTTTAGCTTTGTAACGTGAAGTAGTAAGTTTTATTAAAGTTACTGATTCAGAAGACTGTTTGATGCCAATTATATTTACAGAATCTGTATTATATAAGCAATAATTATATAAATTATAAGCCTACAAATAACTTAAAATACATACATTAATAAAACAATTACTTACTACAAAAAGCTGAAATAACTAAAAAAATACATTACTAGTCTAAATTTTACATGTTCACGTAAATTTCTTTTCATATTACATCAGATATTTCTAGCCTGCATTTTAATTAGGCGTGCGCGCGCGCAGCAATCTTTGAAGCCTATTGCATTAGACGGTTAGATATTTGTTTACTAACAGTTGTATTGCCATCTCGCTCTGTCTTTATGAGGTAGACAGAGACAATAGATGAGGCATCGTCCTTTAAATTTTATGTATCGGTACATGTAAATAAATATTTTTATTTTTTTAATATAAACGCCGATTTATAAGGTTAACTTTAAAGTTAGATAGGTATATATTTAATTCTTTTCAATAACATATTTTTTTTCTTTTGGTTTATTTTTATTTCTTGTTAAAAAATTCTATGTTATCTAGGTTAAATGTATATAATAATATTCTCCATGCTCTTAAAAAAATATTCTTTATCTTTTTTAATATCATTATCTACCTACATTTTCAGCTTTTCTAGATTTTATTAAGATTTTTTTATATCCGGAAATTATAAATAGGGAAATTATATTTGGTATAGATGACACGATAATGATAAATAATAAATATGTAGAGGTCGTCGTGGCGCAGGAGCACAAGAGTGCGGTAAACGTGACGGTTGTAGGTTCAATTCCCACTAATATTCGCAGTCATGGCACAGTACCACTATGGATGAATGCATATCTATGGAAGTAGTTATGACGTAAAATTCCTCACAGTCTAACGTTTCTAAGTAAAGTATCTAAACAAATAAGGTGCCAAGACTTTGAAAAATTCCTACACTTAGCCATTTCTGTCTGTATATACGGAAAACGGAAATTAAAATGGATTCTCAACTTTTTTCCGTTAACGAACCTACTATTTTTTAATTAAATATGTCAAACTATTAAACATCTGACTGACATATACACTAAAAAAATCCATAGACTGACATAACTGACCTTCTACGGGTTCAGTAACACATTCTAAACTGCATTTCTTGGCGTGACTCTCCGCGACACGTGACGTAAGCCGAGTGTCTGTTGCATCATTGTATTAAATGCATGTAAACACATATAATAGTTAATTAATTTAGATTTGCTTGAAAACTTTAGCTTAGAAAAAGAAATAATTTGTTTATTCTCTATTTATATTCGTTGTTTTCTTGAACCTATTTCAAATGAGCTATTAGTAAGATCATTTTAAGTTAGATTTGGAAGAGAAAGAAAAACAATGAGAGAGAAGAAGAAGAGTTAAACCTACATTTTGGTCGCAAGTCCTAGGCACTGCTTTGATCTCAACCTGTACTTACGTAATGCGATGGGCATCTTTACTAAAAAACAAAAAATATCCTAACCAAATAGTATAAGTAATAATAAGTTAACTAGACGTCAGAGGTTACTTATAAAATATATTTCTTATATTTCAGACCGTCTTGATAAGCGACAGTCGTAGGTTCGATTACCCGCTCGTGGAACTTAATATACATAAATCATTTTCATTTCTTCACTCTATTCTCCGCACAGACAGACATACATATACACACATAACAGGCACATCTAACCTCAACTTTCGTTGGGGCTTAAAAATTACATTGGCTCCTTCAAATTTCTCCTTCCTTTGCAGCTCTTTCCTTTTTTCAGCTTCACCCTGTATCCCATAGATAGCAAGGTAGGAATAGGGAACCTAGTGTTAAGACACTCCGTTCCCCATTAATTATAGCTAATATTCTAATATATAAATAATTATATAGTAAATCTAATGCAAGTAACAAATCTTGTTTCGTCATGCTACTGGGTTGTATTTACAAACAACTTGTTACACAATATAATTATATGTAGGTACATATTCGTTACTACTCGCAGCTATCAATTTTCTATGAAAGCATAAAACTTGTATAATTATGTAAAATATTATAATTATAAATATTTATTTATTTTTATTTATATATAAAAAATATACAAAATTTAACAAAATTTAAAAAGTACAAAAAAAAAACTAAGTTTCAAATCAAAAAATAATTGAAAAATATATGTAACTTTTTTTAAACATTTTTTCTTATTTTTATTTGAGTTTAAATGAATAAATGAGAAGGTGCCAAAGTTTATTGAAATATCTTCATCACAATTCCTAAAATTTCAAATTATTATTTAAATATGATTCATTTGATGCATGTCTTGCAGGTAGAGGTAAAAACCTGACAACAAAATTAAATTCTTACTAAAATGTTTTAATTTTTCTTTAATTACGGAAAAATATCATAATAAATAAATAACGGAAAAATACATTTATAAGTAATATTTTTATGACCTTAGCAGGGTTTCTTGAAATCTGGTTATTTAAGGTAGTTATAGTTAAACTACACGCTTTAAACAAAATAATATAAAAAATATTTCTTTAATTTAAACGTGGGAAATGAACACTCTACCACCTCTTGCCGTACTTTGCCTCGACACTAGAGAAAAGACAGACAAACAGAAGATGCAAATGGAAATATTAAATATTTAATTTTCTCAAGCGGGAATCGAACCCACAAGCTTTCGCTTTTACACTTACTGCGCCTGCGCCACGACTGGCCTCTTAATAATAATATAATTTGTTTTTATTATAATTAAATTTATTTGTCGAACAAAAACAACGAGATACAAAATAAGTAAGTAAATCAATGTATTTATGCTTTATCGATCTTGCCCTTGAAAATGGTTTACAACAACAATGAACTTAAAATATGCAAAATATGGTAAAAATATTAATATATTTTTTTAAATAAGTTTAATTTTACATAAAAATATTAAAATGTATTTTTATGTTTTTTTTTAAATAACATGATATCACTATTAAAATAAATACTGCAGTTGTATTTTTCATATCGCGTCTCGCCATTTCGATTAAGGAAGTGATAAGCTTATTTTTCATAAATATGTATATTATAAAGAAAAATAATATAAGGGTCACGGCTTCAAATCTCATGTAATAATACTTAAGTTCAATATGGGTTGTAAATTCATCCATCTATTTATTTTGTAACTATATAGCAAGACAGATCAACGGGAAAATGAAAACGAAAGTTCCACCGAGTGAGATGTTTGGTGGTAATTAGAAAACTTTTAAATAAAATCACTTTCGATAAAATATAATATTTAATAATATTTATTACTTACCTACAATTTAAATATTTTAGGCTCCCCATATTTCTTTAGATTTTGCTAACAGCATAAAGAACCCAGTAAAATCTTTTCTTTCGTTTCAAATATATAAGAAAATACTAGACAACGAAGTCTAAGGGAATAGATTAATAAAAAAATAGTACGTAATCATTGACGAATTTCATAATTTGAATCAAGGATTTTTAATTTCTATAAACGAAAAAAGATATATTCTTTCGTTTAAAAAAGATTTACAGAGCCAATAGGAAAAGTAATATCGCGGCCAACATAAAAAGACGCGTGCGCACGCCAAGCGACCATTCAACATCTGAACGTCACTATCGATAGTCAATAAAAAGGTTCACATTGTTCCCGTTTTAATTAAATAGTGTTGTGCTGTGATTTTTTTTATTGTTTTTGTTTGTTTGGAAAATAAATTATAAGTGAGTATTTTATTTATTTATTGTTAGGTGAAGAATAATCGTATGAAAATAGATAATTTTAGGCTTTTTCATATTTATGTATTTTTTATTGAAATAAGTTGGAGTAACTTAATAATTCCGTTTTAAATGACGAAAAGTTAATGACCGCAATTGCAAATAGCTAAGCTTACATCAGATTATCTTTAATGGATTTTCAATACTACTAACATTTTTTTTTGTGCTAACCTGTGGGTAAATTATAAATAATAAAAAATAGAAAATTTAGTAACTAAATATAATTTTATAAATTAAATGCTATTATGTAAAATAACTTTAATTTTATTTTTCTTCTTTAAACATAAAATCTGACAAAGTTAAAAAAAAGGTCCCTAAACTCCTTAACCTTATTTCTATTTACTTAGTCACATTCAATTTATTTAATAAAAAACATATAAATAAACAAATTTCTTAAAATGTAGAAAATTTTACATTTTTATTTGTGAAATGCTTGTAAGATTTATATATGTACAAGAATGTAAATCGCGGGTAGATTATATTTGATCGGTTTAATTTTAAATAAAACACTTTGTTACATTAAAGTACAAAATATACGCGATTAATCTGTTTATGTTGGTTGTGCGGCGTTGAGTTCAGCAACTCAACTTGCTGTATCTTGAATTCGAGCCAAAAACGGAAAACATATGTCTCCCTTATAGTTATTGGTTGGTAAAAGAACATGAGCTCACATCCAGCTACGTTCAAAATGTGCAACCCATACGCGGAATTTGAGGCCCGAGGAATGTCTCGAAAATTGGGTGAAAAGCGGGAAATAACGTTTAATTTTTTTCGAAAAAACGTTTCGTTTCTTTTCAAACAATTTATGTCATTTCAAGGAAAGTCCTTGAACGTACAGACACCGAATATTAAAGGAAATAAAAAAGCTTTAAAATTAGTAAGGTATACAAAATTATGTGCAAGTTGTTAATAGCAGATCTCGATCTATGACCTTATCATGCAAATAGATTTACGTTCAATCGACCAGGAGATGCAATTAGATACAATCACCAATCCATTTCATATTTCCTAATACAATATAGATAAAACATCCTGACCTAGTGGAACAGCGATTGATTGTAAACGAGATGATTGTAGGTTCGATCTCTCTTGTGCAATGATTTATTTATTTTCATAGCTCTAAAAGAGTCAATACGCATAACACTATGTTTTAAATTCGGGTGGAAATGAAGTTTTTAGCGCTGGGTTCGCTCTGACTAACCTGCTACGAGCAAAAAGAAAGTATAGGAGTGAAGCTAATAAAAATATATTAGTTTCTTCACGAGGAGACAATGTTACCGAATATTCTTAATCAATTGTATCTATCAATAATTGTTTATTTTTTTAGAGGGTATTTCCTATATTTTACAATAAAAAGACTATTTAGTGATCTTTACTGTTTCTCGACTTACGCATCTATTGAATGATAACTTTAAAATTTAAATGAGGGAAATATCTATCAGTGGCACTAGGTTGTGAGTGTAAACGCAACGGCTATGGGTTCGGTTCCTACTTGATATAACTCGATTAAATATTTAATATTTTAATTTCCTCGCTCTGGTAATGAGACAAAACGCGGCGTTGAGATCTGACGGTGTTAAAATAAATATTAAATAATAAAATGTATGTAAAAGCCGTCGTCGTATATGTGGATTGTATAATTTCCCCGCTCTGGTTTGTCAAAACGTGCCGTTGAGTTCCACCGCTCAACACGCAATATCTGGAATTCATATGGAAAGTGTAGAACAGAGTGTCTTGACACAACATTATCTCTGATTTCTCTGCAAGGCATGAAGCTGGAAAAAATTACTTGATATTTCACAAAATTAAGTAATTACGATAGGTATATTACTCTAGTACAATGACTTCTAACTTTAGACCGATATATATACACAAAATTCATTATATAGATATTGTTTTATGTCTTAATTAAATCTAATCTTATTTACGGTCATTTGCCTTTATTTCAAGTATTTTGACCTTATATAAGAGTAGGTACGGGCGCTTATATTTTTATAATAAAAATAATATCGGCGTGGCGTCTCGTAATTCGTACGATAGTTGATATGTGTTTAACTTAAAATTAAAGTACGTATTCGAATTTTATCAGGTGTAAATTTTTATATTAAATTATTATTCTAAATCTGAAGAAATTGTTTCATTGATGATGACTCGATAGAATGAATCAGTATCATTTTCTAATACAAAACGCGGTGTTAAATGTAGTCACTTAACACGAAATGTCTCGAAAATATGCCAGAAAGTTGGGAACGGAGTGTCTGACTCGGGAACCTAGGGCTAGTTCCCAGGATAGACATACCGTATACTCCCTGCCATATGGGATATAACATGAAATAGAAAAAATATTGCATACCTATATAAAAAGCAACAATGACAAAACATTTTTTTATGTTAATTTAAAATAGGTTGTTTTTATAACAAAAAATATTATAATTATATGACTAATTTCGATAATTGTAATTTGTTTTTTGAAAATGACTTCTTAAAATAATATTTTATAATATTTTAATTCCAGTAATGCGTGTATGTATAGTCGGCGCGGGCGCAGCTGGTCTGTGCGCTGCAAGACACCTCCTCGTGGAACCTTGCGTGTCTGATGTGGATGTTCTAGAACAATCCGCCCAACTGGGCGGCACCTGGGTTTACACTGAGAACGTGGGCTACGACGACTTCGGCTTACCTATCCATACTAGCATGTATAAGAGTTTGAGGTAAGAATAGATTATTTTATTTTTTTCGTAACTTCATACTATATCCCGATCAAAGCAGGGTAGTAGAGGGAACCTGGGAACTTAGTGTTAAGACGCTCCCCACGTTCCGCCGCGCTTTACCCCATCATCAAAAATTAGTCTCCCTAGCAGAAAGTGGGGACCGGAGTGTCTTAACATTAGGTTCCCTCTGCCGGCCTACTGTGTGCGGCGTGCATACAGCGTGAAGCTGATTTTTTTTAACTTTTTTTTTATGTGCACGTGCTCAGGGAACATCATCTGACCGGATGCACAATAACCATGTGACATTTATCTAATAGTAATAAATATAAATAATAATTAATTGTTATATTAATGTAAGACAATTAATAGTTGCTAACTTGCTAGGTTCAGAAGGCAATATATTAAATAGCAGATAAAACTTACTCTTATATAATAAGTAGTTAAAACAAATAAACTAATTTCCAATAAGTCTTCTTCTTCTTCTATTCTAAAAACAAGTAGATTTATCTCAAAAACAGGATTTTTTTTATATTGTCGCTAACATATTGTTACTTTATCTAAGCATAGAATCAAATAAGAAATAACGCATATAATTAAAATATACGAAGCCAGTCTTGATGCAGGGGTCGTATGGCTTAATCCTGCTAAGATATAATTTTTTATACCTTTTCAATAAAAGAAATATTTTATATATTAAATGCTTTCTATTTAAATACGAAATATATAGAATCTTAAGTGAAAAACAATCTTAGAAATTAGTTCAAGCAACATTATCTTAAATGGCCTGAATATGTAGTACGTACAGTGGATGATGTAAAGAAATTTTATCGAAAATAGATAGAAATTGCACTTCGATCTTAACATATTGATAGCTTTTCTTAACGTAATTCTCAGTTTAATATATTGTATTATATTCATACTTGTCATTATTAATTTAAGAGGCCATATAAGTTTTTTATAACTTCACTATGTATCCCGCATATAACAGGGTAGGCAGAGGGAATCTGGGAACCTAGTGTTAGACACTCCGTTTCCATTAAGACACTTCCTTTCGTCACTTCCCGCCGAATTCTGGATGCGAAGAAAATGAAAACCTTATATATTTTCTCAACACAACATAACATTTCCTCGAATGAGAATCGAACCCATTACTTGTCGCAGTTTTCACACGCTCGTAACTCTGCGTCACGAGCTCTAGTATTCTATCCTTTTTATTTGTTAATCGGTCGATATATTTTTTATCTATAATTACAATTATTTTTATTTACATATGAATCAAGCAGTCCACACCAGACGATTTTTATCACACCTAAGCTTACGTCACAGGTCGGAGGGCATCTGCGTGAGAATGTTCATTTGATTGACATAGATTGTTCTAGAAAGATTCATAATTTTTAATTTTAGTACATAAAAATAAAAACAAATAAAAAATAAGTAATAAGCTTAGTAATGGAAAAGGCTAAACTATTAGTTACTAATGTTTGACTTCTGTAGCCAATCCAAGATTTTTTTTTTGGAAAATAGCTGCCTGGAGCTTGGTTTTGTGGGTGGTAGATTTATTGAGAAAACCATGTCAAAAGAACGTGTCAATTTTTTACAGGACCAATCTTCCAAAAGAAATAATGGGCTTCCCAGACTTCCCTATTACAGACAGTGAGAAATCTTACATACCTGCTAAGGATATGCTCTCCTTCTTACAGCTGTATTCAGATAAAAATGGCATAACTCAACATATTAAAGTAAGTAAAAATTCTTATTTCTAATCTAGCCACTCAACACAATGCTTCCAGAATTCGGTGAAAATGCAGAACGGAGTGTCTTAACACGAGGTCCCCTCTACCTACACTACTGAGTGCGAGATACAGCGTGAAGCTGATTTTTTAAAATTTTTATTTCTTAGGTTTTCATTTGACAACATTTCGTACTATTTTTACGTTTAAAATTATTTTAATTTGAAGGTTGAAATATATATATTCCTTGTAACTCCAGAAGCGCTATCATTATCACCTTGACGTAAAATCGTTAAAGATCTACGAATACATAAACATGTTGTTTGTCTCTCGTTCGATTCTCTTGCAAAAACAATAAGTTATCAAAGGCGGATGTTATTTAGTCAATATTTCATATACTGACTTACAATATATTTTTTATATATACAAAGATATATGGAAATAAATCAAACACAGCCATAGGATAGTCATAGGGAACCTAATGTTAAGACACTCCGTCCTCATTTTCCGCCGAATACTCCCCCAAGACCATGCTTTGCCTCGTTACCAGAGCGAGAAAATGAAAATATTAATTATTTAATTTCCTTGTGTGGGAATCGAACCCCAGAACCTACCGCGTTTACTATCACACGCCACGACTGGCTTTTTTGTTTACTTAAAACCTTTTGTTCTTACAGTTCAAACACCATGTTCAACAAATAATACCGAAACAAGGATTGACTCGCGAGCTGTGGGACGTGACGGCCAAGGATGTAGCAACTGGCGTGTCCACTACTAAGGAATACGACTATGTGTTCGTGTGTAACGGCCATTATAATACTCCTTTCATACCTAATATACCGGGATTGAAGGAGTTTAAAGGTTGGTTTAAAGTTTTTATTCATTTTTTTTTTAATTTAAGCTTATAAGAATTTACAAACGCTAATGAGATCTGTTCCACCCTTTCGGTATATGATATTTTTTTTATTGTATTAAATTTTAATAAAATAGTTTGTTCCTTTAATACCCTTAATATCTTTTTAATTAATTATATTGATATGACGTAAAAAATAAAAAATATAACATTTGATATGTATGGGCTGTTAAAATTCCAAATACCCAAAAACTAAATGATATAATTAATATTTTAATCCATTGGGCATAATTAAAATTTAAACAATTTTACAGGCGACGTAATGCACAGCCACGACTACAGAGTACCATCGATTTTCACAAACAAACGCGTCCTCGTGATCGGAGCTGGACCTTCAGGGATGGACATAGCTTTAGAGATCACCTCCGTCACCCAGAAAGTCATCCTCAGTCATCATCTCAAGGAACAGCCTAAATCTGTGTTCCCTGACAACTTGGTTCAGAAACCGGATGTGATGAAGTTAAATGGTCACACTGCTGTGTTTAAAGATGGCAGCGAGGAGGATGTAGATGTTGTTTTTCTTTGTACTGGTAAGTAAATCTTCTAAACGGGATGTAACGTGAAACAAAAATAAAGAAGTGAAATACGACTAATAAGAGTAATTTAGGCTGTTTTTTTTAATTTTAATTTCTTTCAAAATATTGTCTAAATGTCCCCAGGCTACCTTTACAACTTCCCGTTCCTCCACGACTCCTGTGATATCGTGGTAGAAGATAACTGCGTGGAACCCCTGTACAAGCATGTCGTCAATATACAGCACCCCTCGATGTGTTTTATTGGGGTTCCGTACTACGTGTGCGCGTTTTCAATGTTTGATTTACAGGTATAAATTATACATTTTAACTATAGATTAGTCTTTTTTAA
>FASU01017283.1:159-16552 GCA_001486225.1 Heliconius pardalinus sergestus | reverse complement strand
GGAATCGAACTCACATCCGTCGCAGTGAACGTACTGCGAGACGTTGTCTCACTGCGTCGAATGGTCTGCAAATATGTTCATAGATTTGAATAGAATAGAGGTTGTTGTTTCACAGTTGCCCAGAGTGTGACTGTTAACTTGACAGTTGTGGGTTCGATTCACACTCGAGGAAATTGATTATTTAATATTTTTATTTTCTTGCTCTGATAATTAGATAAAGCGCCGCTATGAGATCCACCAGTAAACATTTTGAAAATTGGATGGTGCGTTAGAAATGGGGTGCTTTAATATTAGGTTATCACTGGTTATATTGCTATATGAGACTGTATTAATTTTTTTTATATTTTATATTATTTAAAGGTACATCCAGACTGGTATGGACACATTCATACTATGACACGGACGCATGGGAGAAGCTACTTCAAGAGAACCTTAAAGATTGTACTCTAACAGAATGTAATAGACATAATACACCTAAGGTTAGTGTTTATTTTCTTTTTAAAATTTTTAATAAAAATACCGTACATGAAGTTTTTTGGGTAGGCAAAGACAATTTTGTGTTAAGACACGTAAAACGTTCCAAGTATTATGTTGAATTACAACTCAAGTTTGCATTAAATACATTTAATTTGTTTGTTTTAGTCGCCTAAACCTAATGCTGTGCTTTGTTTATTACTCCTAGTTAGGGAAATTAATTTACACAATTCCCTTACCAACAGATGGCGCTGGTATCGTGCGTGGTGAACTCGGGCTCCCGCCTCGCTCCCTTCCTGTTCCGCACGTACTCGTGCGGGTTCCGCGTGCGCTCCGTGTTCGCGGGCAGCAGCCGCGCCCGCCTCTGGCACGCGGTGCGCGCCTCCGCCGCCGCGCCTACTTACTTCACGGAGTTCGCGCTCGACGGGCTCGTGCACCAGGTCGGTTATCTGATAGATGACAGCTGTCAAAGTAGACAGGGATGCTGACAGGTTTAGGCTGAATGGGGAGTGGTGTTAGGTTTTTTTATTTGTTTTGGCAAGGTCAAAGTTACTAGAGTTCTGTTCTATTATGATTTATTTATTTATGATAACGATTTATGATTGATTTAACTTTTTTTTATAAATTATAAGTGGTTATTATGTGCTTAACAAAAGGTGATGATGCTCAATGGATTCTTGAATTATGTTAGATTTTTATTTGCCGATATACTTAAAATTTCTTCTGCTTAAAAATTAAGATAAGCGAATAAAGTAAATAGTTTTTACATGAATGGCAGTTTCTATTATCCAAAAGAAAAAATCATACTTTAAAAGAAATTAAATGAAAGAAATCTCACATTTTATTCTAAATGTATAATTTTTATTTCATAGGATGGCGGCATCATGGTAAACAATCCCACTGGTGTAGGTCTCCATGAAGCTAAACTTTTATTTGGTGCAGACACAATCAAAAATGGCACAGTCATATCAGTTGGTACGGGCAAGGCGTTGAATAAACATTTAGACTATCAACTATTGAGTAAAGGTCTAGGAAAAGAAAGTTCTGGAACAAGCTGGAAGGACAAGTTTAATAAGATTTTAGATTCTGCCACTGATACTGAAGGTAAAATTATGGTATATCTTTTCAAATATTGCTTACTTAAGCATTAATAATGCTTATTGGGTATTTACAATATATGCGCCAAGTATGTAATATACAATTACATACTTTGCGCATTCCGTTTAAATTGGTCAATTATAATTTTTGCCAAACTGAGATTTGGCACATAACCGTTGTCAGAGCTGTCTGTATAAACAGTCATGACTATGTTATATATGATATTTCTTCATACATAGATTAGAAGAAAGAAAACCTATAATAAGAATAAAAAAGTTCTATCCTCATTTAGCCAAAAAAATATTTATTTAATAATTCAATTTAATTTCAGGTGTACACTTAGTTATGAACGACTTACTGCCACCGGGCAACTACTACAGATTTAATCCCCCACTAATGGAAGAATGCGCCATGGACGAAATCAATCCAGAGAAATTACAAAACATGGTGACAGATACAATGGCTTATATAAGAAGAAATCAACACAAATTTGAACAAGCGGCCGCCATGTTAATACGTAAAAGAACTATTTCACAACAAATAATGGATTACGTCGATTATAGAGGGCAATTGATGGGAATATCCCATGGCAAGTGACAATTAAAGAATCGGCAAGATTATGAAACTTGCTGAATTAATGAGTAAGTGGAATTGAATGAAAAAATTCTGTAATTTGAATGTGATTGGATAATTCAATTTGAATTTTGGTTCAACTTATGTCGATCTAAACTTAGTAAGTGAATGAATGGAATTAAATGGATTTTTCAGTCATTTCAATGTAATGGAATAATCCAATTTAGATTTTACTGTTGATGAATGAATCCATTGACTTATTATGAATTATGAATGATATTGATGACTGAAAGGAATAAATTATAAGATAATTCATAATTTGATTGAGTGAAGGTAATATTCAGCAAAATTTAATTCTTGTTCTAGACCTAAAAACATCCAAAAATTCAAAATATCACATTATTCTATTAATGGCTTATATTATGAAAATATACCAAATGATATTGTGGTAATTGAAGCCATATTGTAAATTAATTACAAAAAAAGAATAATAATATAAATTTGAACTTTCTAATTCAGCTTTGGTGCTAACACTGGCTCATTATAAATTTATTATTAATGGCTTTCCCTAAATACTTAAGAGTTATAGGAAAAAAGGAATAAAAAAATATAAAAAAGTAAGTAAGTGTTTACTTTAATAATTTTTTCAAAGAACTTACTTTGGCTAGTCTAAAGTAATTATTGAGCAGCTTCACATACATAATAGGCAAAAAGCTTATATGTTGTTTTTATTCTATTTATTATAAATATATAACTTGTCTTGCATTTAATAAGAAAACTAAAAATTATTATTAATGTTAATAAAATATTAAAATATATAGGCAGTAGATATAAAAATTGTGATATGTAGATATTTTTACTTATTAATTTTAATTAATAAATTATATATTGTGAGGCCGTCTTGTTGCAGTGGGGCAGCTAACTGTAAACGCAATGGTTGTGGGTAACGATTTCCACTCGAGGAATGATTATATGTAAATAATTGACATTTTTCCACTGTGTTCTTTTATTTAAAAATCTAATGTGTGTAATTTGGGTGGAAAGAAAAGCAAACGGTGTCTTAACACTGAGTTTTCTTTCACACTATATCCAGGAAAAAACGTCAAAGGAACAAGAATTATTAGTTATTACCGAAAAAGAAACCAATGGCAAATTTTATTGCAAATGGTAATTGTTGCTTCGATTCTCATTCAAGGAAGTGTTAAATTTAAATGGAATAATACTTTTAAGTATAATATTATTAAAAGTTACTGTGATGGCGTTATACATACTTAAAAGTAAATAAAAATATATATATTATAGAAAATATATAATTTTAAGAATTTAAAATAGTTTTTAACTAATTATATATAATTAATGAGCTATATGATAGCTGGTTTGCGCCTTCAAACATTCTCTTTTATATACTCCACTATTAATATAAACTAACTATATATAATATATTTAGTAGATTTAACTCTTGCTTAACTGTATGATAAGTTAAATTACTTTACACTTTCTTATATTATATCTATAATGCTTTGTCTTGTTTTAGTTACATATAAAAAAAGCAAATGACGCCGTTATGTATATCTAGTAGATTAATAGGAATTTATTAGTTATTTAATAAATTTTCAATATCAATCGAATATCTTATTAATATTTTAGGCAGTTAGAATTGTTTTATATTAATTAATTTTAGAAAAAATCTTAAAAAATATTAAATTGTTTATTTGAAGCTGATGTGTTAAGAATATTAGTTCATAAATATATGTTATATTCATTTTTTTTGTGTTTTTATGCATTATGTATTTTGTAGATGTATTATTAAAAAGGTTTAGTTGTATAGATATTAGGATGTTAGCTGTTTTCTAGTCATTTGTAATTTCTTAAAGAAATAAAAATTATATACTATATTTAGTGTTTTTTTTATTATTAACAACGATAATCTTTCGTTAAAGTTATTTTCGTAATACATTAAATATTTATTTTTAGTTTATGTATCTTCTTAAAAAAATACTTTTGAAATTAAAGTGTTATCAAAAATTATTTATTGTCTAAATGCATTCAAAACTAGGCTGTTTTGGTTTTTATTCTTCATGTTAGCTCTTATTTACACTCATTTAAGTGGATACACACAACCAATATTCCAAGATTTAGTATGCATATAAACAATATAAGGTTGTGCTTGCAACTTAGTTATTTAATAATGTTAATTTTGTACAATATTAGTATTTCATATTAATCTTAAGAAAATTCTAGACAGAATTTGCAAACAGAAGATGAAATAATATAATAATAATGTTAAAGCAATGACCGAGCCAGAAACAAGAAATGTTCTAGTATGATGTAAGCTCATTACGGTATTGACTTTCACTTCTCGAACGGTTGTAGCGGGGCTACGATTATTTGACGGTGTATTTTGTAAGTAATATTATTAATTCATTATTAAATTATAGGTACTGTTCTATATTGGTAGTATGCAGTCGAAAGTGCAGATTTCTTTCTAAATTAAATAAATGTGTAATATATTTACATTATATGAATACTAGCTTTTACTTGCGGCTTCGCTAGAGTTTTTGAAATGAATATAATTAAAAAGAATTGTGTACGAGACACTGGATATAGGAATTACAGCGCTTCGTAGAAACGTGAATAGAATATAGATTATTCGACTTCTGTCAGTCTTGCTAGCCGCTGGAGTATGTATTACAAAACATTTAGTGCTTTATTTACCTACATACGGAATTTCGTAATTTTAAAACATTGAATAGTTAAACATTACAAATATTTTTTTAATTGATAACTTCTCAAAACTGTTTCTTCTAACATCAAGACCTTTCTCCCATAAAGTTCAGCAACCCTGTCAAGCGGGTTGCTTGTCAAAAAAAGAAAAAAATATCTCAAAAATTTAACTTATGGGTTACTTATCTTTCAAGGTCAAAGAAACAAAGCTGGCTTAAGTGGGTTACGAAGAATCATTAGTATTCGAAGCACACTTTCTACTTACCGACTAGTTTTATTACCGCTACATTCAGTGACGCACGTATACAGTAAGAGTTTGTGCCTTTGATTTATAGGATAAAAAAAAAATACAGTTCATATTTAGCGGGAACATAAAAAATATTACAATGCAAAAGTGTGGGACTTTTTTCGTTTTTATGGTAAGTTAATAAAGATGTCTAAATTATAGTTTATTTAAAGTTTGTACAAATACATATGGTTTATGTTTTAACGCAACATGTCCTTGTGAAAGGAGTGTTTTGCAATATGTACTTATGTCATGTTTTTTTATTTTGGATACTCTTGTCTATATAATTAATATTTTATATATAATAAAGTTTTTGTAAGAAAAAAATAAATAAACATTTTCAATTTGAAATATCTGAATAAACGTATTTTTCAAATATTAGACACTAACAATAATATTTTTTTTTTCATAATATATAATAATATAATAACTTTATTTCTCACACAATACAATTTTACAAAAGTTACATTTATCTATAGGTACATTTAATACAACTTATAATTATGTGAGACTGACGCTTGTACTAAGCTAGGCCTGTGTTACTAACAAACAATATTAACAGTTATTAACTAACAATATTTAAATGACAAAATAAATAAATTTGTTATTATATAGTTAATATAAATTGGTACATACATTAATTTAAAATAATAAATAAAATAAACAATACACGGCTTAGGAGAGTTTGTATGAATTTGAATATTTTTTTTATTTTTATTCTAAGCTTTATTTGAAATTTCTGTAATTTTATATTCTTTAGAGAAAAAATCATATTTTAAATTTCTTAAAACAATGTGATATAAATCTGCTACTGCCCAATAGATGGCAGAAGTGTCTACTAAGGAAATATTTAGTACATAATATGCTTACTAAATTTTCCACAAGATGGCAGTAAATATATTATAATTGCATTTCCTAAATTTGACTCGCTCTGGTATACTTTGAATGTAATCCCCATAGCCTCAGTATTCTTTTAATTATTATTGTGAATTTTGCTGTCTAAGAATGTATTGAATAAAATGTAAATAAAAATAATAATGGCAATAATGACTAAACATTTTATAATTGCAGCTCGTAGTGGTGTTGTCGCTCGTCATTACAACAGAGTCGACAGTTCCTCAACCTCGTGCACCAAACTTCCAATATTTTGAAAGGTTACTTACTAATACAGATTTATTAGTTTTAAATATAATAACATATTAAATAATAATGTAGGGGTCGTCATGGCATAGTGGGTGGGTACATCTGATGGGTATGGATTCGATCTCTTTTTTAACCTCACGCTGTATTCCGCACATAGCAGTGTAGGCAGAGGGAACCGCTCAGTTCCCATTAAGATATTTCCTCGTTATGGCGAGATGGAGAAGAAGACCAACCAAAATAAAAATAATCTTTAAAACTTTCAGGCCAAAATACCGGTATCCATATTATGACGAAAATGGCAAGGGAAAATTATTATACGGCTATGGAGGACCAGAGTTGTATCAGTATAAATCATATTCACCTTTAGAAGGAATTCATTAATTAATTTAATTATATATAAAAAGTCCCCAAATATATAAAAAAAGCTCAAATAAAATATTATAAAAGAAATATATGTACTAAATTTATATTTTTGTGTTATGATATAAATATTTATAACATGTTTTTATGTTAATTAATATTTAAACTAGTAGTTTAAGGACATTGTAAATCACTTTGTTATATAAATTTTATAAAAATTCCTAGTGCATTTTTTATTTAACTCTGTTGAAAAAACAATAAATGTACCATATAAGTATTTATGAGTTTTAAATAACGTTCAAATCACTGTTTAACCATCAAGTATAACGGTTAAGGCTTATACCCTGTGATGATAAGTACCCACAGATTAAAATAGTTCTATTTACCAATCCATAAAATAAACTAATGTTTTTGTTCAATGTTTATTCTATAGGTATATCAAGTATAAGTATATCAAGTTACTTTGTTCTCACAATTGCAAATTTAGTAAGTGCTGTATTGATAGTAAAATTTTATGTTTCAACATCATAGTCTAGTCCTATAGAAACTGTTCTATTGCCGTTATTATGAAGTTGTCACCTTGAAATACAAAATAAAGGAACTTATATGCAATTAATTTTATTTACTAAATTATTAAAATAAAAATTCAATTTATACCCACTTTATATTTAAATTAAATACGACCCAGCAATATTTTGTATATAAATAAAGAACATTATCCTTTTGCGAGGATATACATTATTAATATGCGGAAATTAATCTTTCTTTTAAAAATACAAGTATATATTCGAAAAAACCTTGAAACCACTTAGCGCGTTCAACAAAACTATTCGTCAACAGACTATAATTCATATTTATGTTTACAATATTATCGTATGAGCGCGTATTTCCTTCAGATCATTCGTATTTAAAACATCATTTCGTCTGTGCTAAATTTTAATTTAATTTGTAAAAATGTTTTTAAAAGTTTTAATTTTATTATCCATTTTAATGTGCTATGAGTGTATTTTGTATTCAAATTTTTGGGCGCCATTGTTTAATCCGAGGATTTTAAATTATAAAGTGGACGTGCCTTTTAATCCGGACGCTGGTAAAAACGCAAGAGAAGATTTTCAAAAGAAGTATGGAGTTAGAGGAGAGAAATTAATTGCTGATTTGGGGAATGGAAAAGGACCTGAAGGCTACTCGGAAAATAAGGTAGAAAAGACTTTAGTTTAGCTACATTTTACAGCCTTTGTATAGTATTAAAAAAAGAACTAGCTCTATTTATGAAAATGACATGATCATAAATTTAATTTCAGAACTTTGGTGACGTAAAGTTTTCATACACATACAACGGAGCTGAGAAAAATGCAAAGTATGAATATTAAAGCATAATTATATTATTTTAGTATAATATTTAATATTATTTTAGTTATAAGTTTATGTTTTATATCAAGAAATAAACTGCTATATTTCCTCATATTTTTTTATTTTATAATAATAGTTAATTAAGAAAAAAATAAGTTTAAATTTAAAAGTACACTTAAGATCAAATTCTTCTTTTCTGTGTACTTATATAAAGGACATTATTCCCTCGTATAAATGCATCTCCATATTTATTCTTCAATTGTCCATTTACATATTCCTCAGTTTGTTCTAAGGCTATGTTCATGTAGCCGTCCAAGCAAGCAAGTACTCCTGTAATTGAGAAAAACAAAAACATATGTATTATAACCATCATTTTGGGCTGTTGTAGGACAGTTGGACAGTGATTAAATGTAAATGTGACGACTACAGATTCAAGTACCACTCACTGGAGTACAATTTCATTTATTAAAAAGTGTGGTGTTGAATTTCTCCACTCTTTTACCATCTCTCTCTCTTTCATTCAGCAGATAGTGGTGGAAAGAGTGTCCTAAAACTAGATTTCTTCTGCCTAACCTGCTGTATGTGGGATACATGGTGAAGCTAAAAATAATAATGTTAATTTTGCATCATTAAACAAACAAAAATTGTGTTATCTCCACCAAACCACCTCAAAGATTATTTAATATTTTTTATATTACATAATATATTAAGAAAATAAAGTTTTCAGTTATTATTAGAATTCTAAAATTCCAAAACAAAAATTATCATATTAAATATTTATTTACTTAGCACCTATAAAAGTAAATTAATAATTCGCACAACAAAATGTATCATAAAATATTGTTAACAAAGGTTGACCTTACATTCATCAATAAACATATGACAGGACAAATAATGATGAGCTTGAGTGTGATGATGCAATGTTTTACAAGTAAATATGTTTAAAGGCAGTAGTATAGCCTTAATTTGAACAATTTATAAACATTTACTGAGGCTATCATAGAACACAATTCTTTTGGAATATAAATATATACTTGAAATAAAGCAGAGAGTTTTAATTTACTGTCCCATTTTTTTAAAAATGATTATTGAGTAAGAGAACTCAATGTTCCATTGCATTGAGTTCTCTAGAGCTCTAATTTGCTTGAATGAGGAGTGAACCCACAACTTTTTTTAGGGTCAGACACTGGTACCACTGCAACACAATGGCTATATAAAATGGCATACAGGATGGCATATGGCAATGGCATAATAGATAGAGAGAATATAATATATAGTCTCATTCAAGGAAATAGTTACATTATAAAGTTATTTCTTGTGCTTTAAAGCGGTAAAATACATTGGATCCTGCCATCTAGTATGAAATGAATTAAAACAGGTAGGCAGAGAATGCGATGAAAGGACAAAATATGTGTAAAAACTATATGCTTTACTCGTTCCATCTCAACATTAACACAGTTATTCATATGTTACAAATGTAGATTTAATAAACCCGCAAAGATAAATAGCAAAAAGTAACTTAAGTTACATTGTAATTGTAGATATTACGACTTAATTTTACGTTAAACAAACGCTTGAAGGTTATTAAACTTTCATGATATATAGGAAGATAACAAAAATATAAATATTGTAATATAGCCAAAATTAAATTAAAGGAAGTGCATTTTAAATCAAGGTTGCAATAAATTTTACCTCTATAGTCGACACCACTGTTAAGTTTAACGACTACTGGACGACCGTGAATTTGTTGAATGAATGATGATAAAGCTTCTTTGCGACTCATTTTGAACAATAATTACTAATTTATTTATTTATATTTTGTAATTTATTTACAAGTTTACCAAATACTTCTTAATAAAGATATATAACCTAATATAGTATTTACTAAATAGAAACACCGACTTCAAAATATGGCTTCGATAAACATGCCTTATGACAGAGGTATTGACAGTGACATAAGTTGATTTACTTTTGACACTGACAGGCTTAATTTCTTTTCGTTTATTATTATTAGAATAAATAGCGCATGTAAAACGATGGTTTTTTAAAGTAAAAGTGTATTTATCTTTTTTAACTGTATTTTTTGTTTCTTCACTGAGTTATTAATGTAATTGTTACATTTACACCTTGATTAAAAGTAGTAAAATTTAAAAAATAATACATAAACGCGTTATTAAATATAGGATTTTATTATTTGAAAACTTTTATTATATGAATAAAATGTTAAAATCTAATTTCTAATATGAAATAAAAGGCCTATAATTAGGATTTATTTCATATTAGAAAATTGAATAAATCAATGTTCTTAAAAAGGTGTCGTAGCGTCAATGGGATAGTATCTCTCTGTAAGCGCGACATTTTTGGGTTCCATCCCTTCTTGGAGGAAAAAAAGTATTTTTATTTCCTCACTGTTAATATGAAAAAGAATGGTGTTATGTTCTGTCATATGTGTGGGGAATGTATTGTCCTTAACTCTTAGTTCCCTCTGCCTACCCTGCCATATGAGGGATATAGTATGTAAATTAAAGAAAAAAAAGTGATTAAGATTTTTTTTTATTATGTTCTCTCTTTAGATTCAAGTGTTGTCCAAATAAATCCATTATAATTATTCAATTCTGTATCTGTAAGAGGATAGGGAGTGTTGCTTGCTTTGTAATAATCAGATGGGGCATGCATTACAAATTCCATGTATTCTAATTTTCTTGGCAGATCTTCTTCAGGGCCTGGGACAAAAAAAATGTTTTTAAAAATAAAAGTATTTCAATAAAAAAATTATTAATATTAAAATTGTGCAAAATTTAAGTTAAGTTTAAATTTCATTTAAAATGTTTGTCTTTTTTTAAATTTACTATTTATTTATTTGTAAGAATTAATTTTTCAATTATAATAGTGTCAATATTTTATTTTTTTTAAAACTACTTAATTTTTTCATTACTTTACATATGGAAACATATTCCATAATTAGACAGATTTTTTACCTCTTTTATTACAAATAATCTACTAAATTCTTTATTTCAACATATCTAAAAATATTTCTAATAAGCCACTATACAAAAACATAAATGGAAAAACCTTCATACCTATAATATAAGTAGCTGGATCAAATCCCTTTTCCGGAGGTGGGCTAGCCTTTGTAGGTAATAACCAGGTTATAACAGCACTCTTCTCACAATATTGGTCAGTTAAAAATCCTCTTATTTGAGCGTAATATGTATCTCCATTAATATCTATCATGGACACTATGTCACCAACTTGCATATATGTACCCTAATTAATAAAAAAAAAATAAAATAAAATTAATATATAATTGAAGCCATTCTGGAGTAAAAGTGATGTTTGTGAGTTTAATTGGCACTTGGGGAAATTTTGATTTTCTATTTTCCCACACTGACAAGACAAGTGATGTTAATTTTTGTCATTCAACATAGAATGTATCTAATTCAACATACACTAGGTTTTCTCTGCTCTACATGGTCTGTATACTCTCCTATACATGGGATAAAGCATGAAGTATATAATTAAATTAGGTATTTAATGCTAAGTATTTTAGCAATAATTATTGGAAATAATCGTTTGTGAACTTGGTTAAAGTGGTCTTATGTAACTGCAAATTTGACTAAACAATAATTTTCATACCTTGAAAAATAAGTAATCACTTGTGACAACAGTAGCAGTGGCAGTTGGAGCTTTTAAAGGTTGTCTTTTAAAGATACTTCTGCGGCCTCTCCCACGAGGTGCCGCGGGCTTAGATGACGCTGGGGCCGGAGCTTTAGCTTTATATCGCGTTGATCGAGTACTTTTTCTTGTGCCTTTTCCAGTTGCTTTTGCAGGGGTAGTTTCACCTTCAGTTTTCCCATTTTTACCCTCAATTTCTTCTTTTTCCTCTTTTTTATCGTCACCTTCAGTTTTTACTGCGCTAGCTTCAGAGTTTATCTCTTTATTCACTGTGTTTGCTAAGTGACATTCGTTGCATATTTGACCGTTTTCTGCACTTCGCCAAAGAAATGAATCGTTAGTATTGCACTGAACACATGTAGGTTTTGGCATTTTTATAAAATTACATTGAGTTCAAAAGAAAATATTTAGTTATTTTAATTTAAAAATTCACAACAAACTACATAAACAAATAAGCGACTGAACTATGAAGTTTGGTAAAATTAAGTTGTCAAAGTGACAGATAAATAAGAAACGTTATAAATACATTTTAAATAGATTTTTGAACGCAAATGAATTTATAATAAATAATTACATACATTTAACTGAATTATTTATAATAAATATCTTTTTATGTAAATATATATTTAAACGCTAAAATTTATTCATAATTTTTTACCTCTACGTGTATATAACGCCATCTCTTACCCAGAAGTAATTACATATTTCGCAACAAAAAAAAAATAACAAAAATAAAGTACCCACAGACGACCTAACATTTCATTTGCATATAAATCTCGTTTTGGTGAATAATTGCCTGTATCTGATTACTTGTCGTTTGGATTTATTTTACGCGTAGTTTACGGCATGTTGTCAAGTTTAATTTATTACGTACAAACTATCACATGCATAGATTTATTTCACGATTTCAGATTGCATGAATTTACGTATCGGCGGTAAATGTCAACTAAAATTTAAGTTGAATTAAGTGAATCAAAACAAAAGTGGTGCAATGTTTATATGTCATATATTTTTTATATCTAAATTTATATAAATATATTATAATTCCTGTTGCCTGCCGGATGTCGCGTCGCTGATGATTGGAAGATTAAAAATATAAATCATAAACGACAGTTGTCTAAAAATACCTACATTTTACTTACATTCAATCCCCCCATCGAAGCCACTTTACTTAGGCAATCAGGCGCTATTTGTTGGTTAACATTTTTTAAATAGAAATACTTATTGGAGCATTAATTATAAATTTTCTATTTATATTAGTAATTTTAGTAATTCACTTAGATTTTTCGGATATGTTTTTGATAAATTCAAAATAATAATAATTTTACATTCTTTCGGATTGAAAGTAGATTGAAAGTGGATAACAACAAATAGTAACAAATAAATTACTTCTCATTAGGATGTAATTTATAGAATACGTAAGGTAAGTGTAGATACTATTTATTAAATGTATGTATAATTATTTTGGAAGAGGAGAATGGTCTCATACATTGTTTCTTAAAAAGAATACTGGCGATTAATAATTATTTGTATACTTTTGGTAAATAATAAAAACGAAGAAAGAAGTCAATGACTTAAACCTTACCTACATGTGTTGTTTGATAATAAATGAATAATTTACTATTTTAAATCAATGTTTTATCAAAATTCTAATATTCTAATATTAATGTGAAAAGGTGTTACATTAAGATAGGTACGTACATATTTTTATATTTAGCGATATAGCAATTTCACTTTACATTTGATAAAACAGTATCGTTCTTTGATTAGAAACTCCAAAATTTAGAACAAAAGGAACAAAATTGAAGTCTCTCTCGTCATTAAAAGTTTCTGACACATGAATTTCAATTGGAATTGAAATGGTATCCTTTGAAATAAGTTTTAACGAAGCCACGAGTTTATGACAGAGTTTCTATATAGAACTAACATTTATTTTATCCTGGAATATTTGATTTCGCCGTTTTTTAATATATTAAGAGTATTATAATTTATTTATTGAAACGTCTATTTTTATCTACACACTGTATCCTTCATAGAAGGTTAGAAAAAGAGAAACCAGTTAAGACAGTTTATTCTCTATGCACCGCCCAATTTTCGAGACATTGCGTGTTGAGTGGCAGTGGCGGCAACGCCGTGCTTTGCCTCGTTAATAGAGCGATACAATGAATATATAAAATATTTCATTCCTTTAATTTCAGTTTTAAGTTAATTGTAGCTGTTTGTAGTTGTTTGTAGAAGTCGGTTAAAAACAAAACAAAGGATACAATAAAACAATGACAACAAGTGAAAAAAGTTTATTTAAAAGTCATCAATATCATGATATGAATAAGTTAGGCTTAAACTACGGAATGCATTATTTAGTACTTAGTTGTATGAAAAGTGATATTTTGTATTTGGGTAAGTACATATAATAATTAATTTGTAAAAGTTATTACTAATGAGATTATTATAACATATTTTAACTTTTAAGTAAAAGTGCCGCAGTCGTGTCTCAATAAAAACTCTATACATGTGAGACAATTTAAAAAGAAAAAAAAAATAAATAAATGAAAATTAAAAATATCAAAATTATCAAAAAAGGAATCCATCTTTTTCTTTAATGAATAATATTTTAATAAGATATGTATCTTATGAGTACTTTTAGTTTATAATATTAAATTTCATAAATACACACAATATCAAAATTTTGTTTATATTTTGTATATTTTATTTTATAGTAGGTATAAAGGTTATTTTACAAAGTAATATTATGTTGGAAATGCATAGTTAGTGAAAATAAAATAATATATTGAGGAAAATATCAGAGGTTATTTTTAAGAAAAACAAAACGCTCCTATGTGCTACCAATAAATATGTTAAGTACATGCTTTTTTAGTAATAAAATTAAAGACATAATTAAATTATAAGTACAAAGAAAATAAAAACAGTAGAGTGACCGTTTTTTAAGTCACAATGAACTTTAAATAGTAAACAGTACAATACAGTAATACTATTATTAAAGCGTAGTAAAAAATTACAAAATTTATTAAGTTGTACAAAATATTTATGCCGCTTATACTCTTATCTATACCTAACGTTATAAAGCTGAAGATTTGTTTGGTTGAACGCGCTAATCTCAGGAACTACTGATTTGAATAGAAAAAAATATTTTTTGTGGTGGATAGTCCATATATCGAGGAACGTTATAGGCTATGGGCTATATTACATCTTGCTTAAAATAACATTAAACTTAAACTACAAAAGTTCACTTCAGCTATTCGTCGCTAGATGGCTCTTATTTACAAACGTGAACTTCGTTCCTGATGACGCACTTGTCGCACGACACTCGACAACACCAGTGGAAACGACAGTGGCATTTCGTTTCTTCTTCCGTTTTAACTGTGTTGTAGCCGCGTCCGCAGCACAGCGTTTCACAGCCGTCTTCACCTGTAAATTAAATGAAAAACATATCCTATATATACTTATAATAATATTTTTGAAATAATAAAATGCATAAGATATTTTCTAAGCATGCATAAGAAATAAAATATGTTTCTATCAAAACACGACGAGACATAAAAAACTTAGTCCTTCGCTTGAAGCTTTTTTTAAATTTTAAAATCGGTTCAAATAAAATGAATTTTAAGTTAATAAAAATTAAGAGCTATATTAATCCCAGATTACCTCTAGAAGTCCTATTACAATGTCTTCCGTGAGTACCAAAGGAACCAGTCGTGATATCAGGCTCGCAATACGAAGGGGATGGCTCTAGAAACACTAGTTCTGACTTGCGTGGCTGCCTGCCTACACCTGCGTTTTGCCTTGTCCTGTAAAGAAATATTTAAAATAAATAGGAATAAATATCAATAGTAATTCTTTTTTAACTTAATACTACAGACACGTGGTCCGTTATATTTTACCTAGTTTCACAGTGCCTATGTCTGTCAACGGGACGGATCCTCATTTGGGGATGAAAAAATAATGGTAAACCGTGGCGTTGAGTTCCGCAACACAATACACGATGTTTTGAACTCGGGCGGGATGTGGAAAAAATAACGTCTTAAAACTAGGATCTATCTGATGATTCTGCTTTAGAATCGCCCTTGTCGAATTTGAATCCACAACCCTCGTTTTGACAGGCTGGGCTGTTGCAACTGTCTCACGACAGAATTAACATTTTATTCTTTAGCATACAGGGAATATAAACTGACAGCTAATAAATCATTACACTTTAAAATTATGTTTAAATGAAAATATATTTAAATAAAATATTCTCAAAACATCGTATATTCTTAAAAGTATACTATGTTTTAAAGATTTTTTTGTTAGCCTACAAAAGTTGACTTACAGTATACTCAATGCGTGGGTCGCGAGTTCAATTCCGGCACGTTTTATTACTATATTATGTATGTTTCATACAAATATTTCTCATGGCTATCTTGAGAAAAGGTGCATAATTTCCATCAATGAGCACGTATTGTAGCGACATCAAAATATAATATGAGATACGTGTTTGGCTCAGAGTCAGACCTCATGTTGCGTTAAAGTTCGGGAGATCGAAAGTTAGAGGGCGAATATTCGATCTGTTATATTCATATCTGATTGCTTCACTCGTCAAGGAAATAAATAGTTGTTAAATTACTTTACTCAATAGTAAAGTAAACAAATAAATATTACGTCTAATAATAAGAAATCATCTTGCCGCACGTACACAAGTGTGACTGTAAACGC
>FASU01017276.1:520-11361 GCA_001486225.1 Heliconius pardalinus sergestus | reverse complement strand
GCAAGGGGGTCGCTAGTAATTAATATTTGTTCACTTCACGCTGCATCCCGAACATAGTAGGGTAGGGAGAGGGAACCTAGTGTTAAGAAACTCCATACCTATTAAGACACTTCCGTTCGCCACTATCAACCGAATTCTGGACGCATTACGTGTTAAATTGCGGGACCCTACGCCGCGCTTTCTCCAAAATAATGTCCTTTTCCTAAAATAAAAATATATTATATATTAAATTTCTGATTATAATTTGTTATTTATTTATACTCTATATTTACATCTGTTACTGAGTTTTTTTTGTTCAGGTAACCCTCGCAACAAATGCGCACTGCAACCAGGTCACAGTCTCATGGACTGGATCCGTCTGGGCAACTCCGGAAAGGATCTCACCGGAGTCGGGGGCCGCATCCGACCAGTTACACCGCAGGAACTGGCGACACACAATACAGAAAGTAAATAAATGTATTCATACGTACTCGTATGTATAGTATGTTCGAAGAGTTGTGGCCTTCCTGAAATTAGTTTTCTTAACTTTTGGGCATTGTTAACTAGGAAGGAAAGTTTAATATAAAAAAAATCCTAAAATCATAACCGCTCTCAGCTCTCTCAGCTCTACAGCTAGCTTCAAGGCGGCTACGAGTCAGGAATCCTCGACAATACTGTATATTATACCACAAAATATTTAGATGGATATTGATCTTCCTCCAGTCTGGTTAGACCATGTACAGCCTTAAGTTTGTTATTGAATTACCACTCAAAAGAGGTGGAAATTGAATAATATAATGATATGTTAATAAGTTCCCTCCTGCCTACCCAATGAAGTGAAAATGTTATATCAGATGAAAATTAACTTTTGACGTGACAATGTCCCGTCGTAAACTGAGGTAGACTTGTAAGCTCGCTATTACTTAAGAGCTGTCTAATTTAAGGGTATGAAAATAGTAAGTGTTGTGGAAATGTTGTCATAATCATCATGAAAATTTTAAATTACAATAATCGTTAATTAATGATTTCTTTTTCACAGAGGACGCATGGTTGGCTTTACGGGGACGTGTGTATAATATAACTTACTATTTGCCTTATCATCCTGGAGGTAATTAATTTAAAAACTGCATATAGAATGGTATGTTTTAAGATATGTTAGGTAATATGTTATTACTTTATAGGAGCTGAAGAATTGATGCGTGGTGCTGGTATAGATGCGACAGAACTTTTTGACAAAGTCCACCCTTGGGTCAATTATGATTCACTTTTAGCTAAATGTTTGGTGGGGCCACTCAGATTCGATCGACCAGACGCTGAAGAAATCTTCGACATAACAAACTCCTCACCAAAATCCGAAAGACTCAGAGAGCCATCCAAAGCCCAAGAGCTCGTACGAAAATCGATGGAGAATTTAGCAAATTGCATAACACCTGTGCGGAAGAAAATAACAGCGAAAAGCGAAGAGAGTGTGAAAGGAAGTCCACCTAGTAAAATAATGCAAAGCCTAATACAATCGAGTGATTTACCAGTGTCGATAAGCCGTAGAGCTGGTTCGAGTCCATTGAAGTCCACAGATAGATCAAAAGAAGCTCCACCACCACTACGCTTTGACTGGATTCAAACCTCGACAAAGCTAACAATCTCTGTGTATACAGGACTTCTATCGAATCCGGGCGCTTGTGCCAGGATTAGTGAAGGTACATTGTTTATAGAAGTGGCAACAAATGGGTGGCTTAGGATGGTAAAGCTCGTGCCTGACGAAGCAATTAGGGAACCTTTGCAAATACGTGTTTTCCCCGAAAGTGGCAAAATAGAGGTGATGTATGATTTTAAATT
The DNA here is from genome assembly GCA_001486225.1 of Heliconius pardalinus sergestus. Taxonomy (NCBI): domain Eukaryota; kingdom Metazoa; phylum Arthropoda; class Insecta; order Lepidoptera; family Nymphalidae; genus Heliconius; species Heliconius pardalinus. Next base: position 9,546 of record FASU01017276.1, on the reverse strand, counting down.
ATACTGTTCGTTATTACTATGTTTTTTTTTTCATTATTATTATTATTAATGCTAGTATAAAACTGAATTGAAAATTATTTCTAAAATCGATTTCTATTTAAATATGTATAGCTGAAATTATATTTCTATAATTAGTACATGTAAAATAAAATTAAGACAGAGGGAATCTAGTGTTAAGATACTCTGTTCCTCACTCTCTGTTTTCACCGAATTATGTGGCGAATGTTAGTTACCAGAGCGAAGGAGAAGAAAGAAACGAAAATATTAAGAAATCAACCCCCCGAGTGGGAATTGAACCCACAACCGTAGTCCACATTTTTGCCATTGCACTGCGACGGCCTCTCATAGATATAACTCAGACTTACTACTTTTAAGTTACTTATTTATGTAACACAATAAAATATTAATAACCAAAAAAATTTTAACAGGTTACATTACTAAAGGATACAGGAAAAGTATGGAAAAACGTAGGAGAAACTACATTCTGCACCGCGACCCCTATTTCATCACCTCGGACGCTGGAATGCAGAGTGATGCACATTGAAAGGATATCACACGACACCACGCTGTTAGCATTGTCTCCCAAAATGGGACCAGTCGTCGTCCCACTTGGTCACCATGTCCGTGTTCATCATAAATGTGATGGTAAATATGATGGAGCTTATAAATATATTTTTTTCCTTATTTAGCACTATATCCTGCATTTAACAGAGTGGGCAGAGGGAACCTTGGAACCTGTTAAGACACTCCGTTCCCATTAAGACACTTCCCGTCCCCGCTTTCCGCCCAATTCTGGAGGCATTGCGTGTTGAGTGGAGGAATAATCATGCTAGTAAAACTATATTATATATTAATATTGCAAATTTATCTAATTTTAATAATGATCTCTACTCGAGGTAATGGATTATTTACATTTTTCCGCTCTGGCAAGACTAAACATGGCGTTTAGTTCATCAGTCAACACTGAATATCTTAAATTCGGTCTTAAAAATTTAAATGTTTTATCACTGGGTTATATTTAAGGAAGTAAATTTAGTGTAAAATAATTTAATATAGCTTAACTATCAGTAATATAGTTGTAAGTTTATTTTTTCTTATCGTATTATTTTTTCGTAGGTACTATTTTTCGTACTATTTTACTCATTTTAATTCGTACTATTTTTTCTTATCGTATTATTTTTTTTATCGTATTACTTAACCTTACTACTACTACTAACTTACTACTACTTAAACTTTTCTTTACCTATATTTTACCTTATATGAGGGATAATGCGTAAAACTATTAGCATTATGTGATACAAAATGTGAATTTGAATACGGTCGCACATAAAAATTGGGAAACATCTATTTAGATTTTCACCCCAAAGGTGAAGAACAAAAAATGTATGTAGGTACATCCAATCAATACTTTATCCCGAAAGTTGAATTCAGCTTCGGAATGTCTAGCAGGACGTGCCATTTTGTTTCCAACTTATTATATAATCCGTGAGGCACAGGAGCACAAATGGGTAAGTATCGAGGCGACTGGTTGTAGGTAAAGTGATGGTCGGAGTGTTTTAACACTACGTTCCCAGTTGATGCAGGATACAGCGAAAAGCTGATTTATTTTAATTTAATTGATATTTTATTCTCAAAGTTGAATTCAGCTTCAGAATGTCTGGAAGGATGTGCCATTTTGTTTCCAACTTATTACATAATCCTTCGGTAAAGCTCGCCTGGCGTACACGTTTTTGAATAAAAAGAAGAAAACCTGTACTACACTAATTACAAAATACTCTTTGTTTTTAAATTCTTTATTAAACTTGCTTCGTTAATTAATTAGTAAGTTCGTACTACTATTGTATAAGAGCAAAAAAAAGTAAAGGAAAGCTTAATTTAATTGATGTTCTTGAGAGGAAAAGACGTAACTGTTAATTAACTATCTAACATTTTTAATTATTCATTATTATCTAATTTATCTTGATTTATATAATTTGTCGCCACTCAACACACATTGGATTCGGTGGAAAGTCTTAATGGGAACGGAGTGTCTTAACACTAAGTTTCCAGATTCCCTCTCTTTACCCTACTCACGGGATACAGCGTGAAACTCTAAAAAAATGTTATTACAAGAGCTCGCTCTCGTAAATTTTATTGAGGCTGTTCCCAATTCGGCAAAAAGTTCCTAACTATCCGCCAAGTTCTCAAAGCATTGCGAGTTGACCAACGTATCTAAACCACAACTAAATCAAAATAATAAATCATACACAAAAGTAATATAACTTTTTGAAAAAAAAAAGTGTATAGAAACATATTATGAGAATTTATTATTTTCTTATCTACCTACAAAATAGAAACACGTAATCCTACTCAAACATCAACTTTACGAGACCAAACTACTAAGGGGAGTGACGGAGCTTAAGTACAACTTTAGTTATTATTATTTTAGTAGATAACGAATATTTGCTCCGAGTTCGTAGTTGAGAGAGACTTAACTTTTATAAAGGAAAGATTCATTAAATATTCTGTTAGTTTCTCCTCTTCGTAATATCATTTGCTATATTTATACAAATTAAGGGTGTCGTGGACACTGTATCCCGCACTCAGCAGGGTAGGAAGAGGGAACCTAGTATTAAGACACTCTGTTCCCAATTTTCCACTGAATTGTGGAAGCATTGCGTGTTGACTGGCGTAACTGAACGCCGCGTTTTGCTTCCACACCAGAGCAAAGTAATTCGCTCGAGGGGAGGTCGAACCCAAAACCTCGCGTTTTCAGTCACACACGATCACTACTAGCTTTAACATACCTAACATGTAAAAACTTTTACTTGTATTCCTTTTTATTCTATTTGCCTTCTTTAAAGACGTGCACACGTTCCTAATATTTTCGTAGTTCCACGAATGGTATAAATTGAACTGAAAATAAATAGTAAATAATTGAACTGAATAAATTGTCTGATTGAATTGAAAGTTATAAATAAAATTATACCGGGCAACTATACTCATTACAAATATAATTATTATTCCCATAGGACTAAGATAAACCCATAACTTTCACGTTTCAAGAGCCAAGCGCTCTAAAGAACATTAATTTTAATGTTCTTTAGAGCGCTTATGTCTTTAGTATGCTAAATAATTTAAAATAGATTTTTTGATTTTATGTAATATGTCAAAAAATATACTTTCTAGCAGAAAGTTAACCTTATCGTTTTTTTATATTATAGACAAAGAATGCGTCCGTTCGTACACGCCGGTGGGAGACAATTGGGATCACTACGGAAGCGATTTGAGCGCTTTGAAGTTGGCTGTTAAAAGATATGACAAAGGCATTCTGTCCCCGCATTTAGCTAACATGAAAATTGGTGACCTGGTCACTCTCTCGGGACCCTACGGGAACTTTCAGTTACAAAAGGTTTGTGGAATTTCTTAAATAAATTACAACTATGATGTTTTTGTATGTTGTTTGATTAGTAGTAAAATGATCAAATTGTAACTCTCTTCGCTACTTTGTAATAAAGTTTTAAAGGTTTTTATAATTTTATCAACAACATGACCCATCGTAGATTTAAAATAATAATTTAGAAATAATTAATATACCTATGTAACATTAATTCACTTAAGTACTTCGAAAATTATATTTAATAAGTTATATTGAAATAGCTTTTTCTGTCTCTGTTTATATTTAGAAAAAATAGTATTATTTTAATTATATAAGAAGTTACTTGCTCTTAGTACTAAAATGAGTCTTAGTAAAAGTTGAAAATGATAGAGAAAATTAATGATACTTTAGTTTACTTAAGCCATCTAGGTTCGTGAAAGTTAAACATTTAATATAATAAAATTATGTACTCAAAGTCTAACTACGGTTCATTAACATAAAAGCTCTTCTATATTACTTCAGTCAAAGCTTAAAGCACAACATAAGAAAAATATCTACAACTATATAATAACTTTATTTTTTTTATTTTTACCTAAAGTTCATAATACATATATAATTATATATTCTATTTATTTATTTCAGTTAAAACTGATCAAAGCCCTATATTTAGTGGCGGCGGGTACAGGCATAACGCCGATGCTAGGATTGTTAAGATTTATGCTAACAAGATCAAACCCAAGATGGTAAGTGATTACCGTTATTTTATATATTTTTATTTCTTATAAAATATATAATCGTTATAGAAAGCTTTCCTTTTACAATAATTACTTACTTTTCTTTCTTTTCTCCTTATTTTACTTTTCTATCGCAACGGAACTTAGCTTTCTTTATAAAAAATTTTTCGTGCGATGAAAGAAAACCCATTCGTTTGAATATAAGTCGTCGTTAGTCCTTTTCGAAAGTTTATATTCTTTAAAAGTTCAAGTAGGTATAAAACTTCTCCTTTTCTTCCTTATAAATATGAGCTTCATAAATGTTGAAACTTCCATTGTCATTATTGCATTTAAAGTTAGTAAAGGAAATTTAGTACTTTTTTAATATTTATTACAATATTTAGTGTTTTTATAATATTTTTTATGATGTTATGTAGAAATATTTTATTATTTTTAATGTCGTAAACATGAAAAATATTGAAATATTTGTCTTTAAAAATATTTCGTATTAAATCGTATTAATCTCGTAATTATAATTCAACTTTAACATATATATTTTTTTAGTTATTTAGTCAAAGTATCACATTTGTACATACCTAATAATATAGCTGTTACGTATGTACAATTGTGATACCGACATAAGCGTATCCAGATCCAGGGAGCTGGACTTTAGTTTTGAACAGATATATATTTTTTTTTTTAATTTTTCTGGGCACCAGGTTATTCTGGGGTGAGCACCGCCTGTCCGGCTGACGGCTCCCCACCTTCCTACTCCCATGGATACCAACAATATCTTTAACCATACATTTAATGAAAATCTACCAATTTATGTTACAGTGAGCGAGTTCATTTACTTTTCTTCAATAAAACGGAAAAGGATATCTTATTTAAGGAAAACTTCGATATGATAGAAAAACAAGACAAAAGGTAAGCCCTCACGTTTAAATAGGATTTCATTATATTAACTTAGCGAAGTAAACACGCGTACTTTTCCTTATTTCGTTCTTTTATTACTTTTCGCAAACATAAGTTATTATGTAATCCGATCGGTATATAAAAGTTATCGAAAAATATTAAGTATTCTGAGTTTTTTATTTACTCAATATTTTATTAGTCTCTAGTGTATTGGGTTAATAATATTTAGAAACTGATTTTTTTGTTTACTTTACATATAGAAATATTTAATAATTAAATAAATATTTTAAACTAGTCTGAATTTCAAATTGCTATCAAGAACATTAATTATAGATATTGCTACAAAAGTCTAAAAAAAACCATAAAAACTTGACCTTGAGTTTCAAGGTCTACAGTCCAAAAGTAATTGGTATCAAGATGCATACGGAATAATTGTTAATTTAGCTTACATTGACACTCAATATATAAATGTTATTTTTATGAACTTACTCGGGATAGACTCTATAACAATCACTTTATTTAACAAATAAAGTAAACTAAATGACGATTCTTGTCAATATAATTACAATTACAAATATACGTGACATTATATCGAGGGACAGTAATAACAATTAGCTTCTCTAATTTCTCTCCAAAATTTAAATTCCCCCAAAATTTCTGTCTGAGTTCTTTATCTCTCTCTCTGTCTCTCTTAAATTAAATATTTTTAATCTCCTAATTTTGCAGTAATTTTTCTTATACAGTAATATCAACAAATTGTGGCCTCTCAGAAGTTAACGTAGACGAAGATTTCATTTTATGATTTTTCTTGTTGGCCATACTATAGCTTTACATCTTAACACTGACAACTGTATTTAAATTATATTCCAGCATTGATCGATCAAATAAAAAGGTCGAAAAACGATTAAAATATTCGGTTCCTAACACTATTATATTTAATAAATATATAAAATAGGTATATTATATTTTTACAGGTTTAAGGCTATTCATATATTATCAAACGCCAGTGAGTCGTGGACGGGGTACAGAGGTCGTATTTCGGAAGACATTTTGTCGGAAATAATGGACAAAGAAGCGTTCACGGAAGGGTCACGGTTCGCGTGTCTCTGTGGACCGACGGAATTTACACAAATTGGCCTAGATTTGCTAAAGAAATTAGGACTAAAAGACAATTATTTACATGGCTTCATAGGATAACTGTAAAATTGTCAATATTGATATTAAATGTAGGTTAAAATATTTAGTATAAAACAAAGGAATAAAGTGAGAAATTAACGTGAAATCGTAGCGTGATATTTTGTTTTTTTATTTGTTCATTTGGTTTACTTTTTTTAAAATTTGGAATTTAATATTTTTTAAGTGTTGTTTTTTTAACTTCAAAAGTTATAAATTGTGAAATAATTATTAATCAAGAACAAATATTTATTATTTTCTTTTTATTCCACGTATTATCCCTATGTATGTATGTATAATTACTGTGTGTATTTAATATTTAAAATAATATCAACAAATAATTTAATGTTATATTATTGCAATATATTTCTACAATAGCATTTTTTTATATAAACTACGTTAATTGTTATAATTATCGGCCGAATAATTTTGTGCTAATTTAAGTACAAATTAGATAAAGATAATAGATAAGAATAAATAAAGACAAGTGTAAAGCATATAAAATTAATATCGTCCTAAAAGTGAGAAATTAATAGATAATTAAAGATAAAGATTATTGAAAAACGCTTAAAACACCAAAATAAATCAGTGTACATACTGTGGAAACTGTCGCACTTGTAGAAAATAATATAAAATTGTATAATAACAAAAATATTAATGTAAATGTAAAGAAATAATGAAATCGTATAAATTGTCAATTTTTGAAGAATATTGTAAATATAAATCATGAAATATGAAAGTATACCACTGTGTTAAATATAGCGAGCATTATTATTTTAATTAAAATAGCTTAATAAAAGCTTAAGATTACTAAACAAAGAAATTGGAGCACAGATAACAGATATATTTTTTTTATTTTAATATTTTCATAAATATTAAGCATTACAAATTTAAAATAATGATTTAACGGTTTTGTGATTGTTAAATCTCTCTTAATTTCTTTTCCATAAGAATAATATGTAATTAAGAAAATATATGGAAACTAATAACTGTGAGTTTAAAGATACAAAAACTAATTTTAGCTAAGGTGGCCATTGTTACAAACAATGTCCGCAATCATATTTTTCTTGGAAAGTATTTTCTTTAACATTTGTTTTTATTTAATATAAACCAAATTTATTTATTATGATTCTATGCCGAAAGCAACTAAACTAGTAAATATACCTCTCTTCTTCCTTCCACGATATACCTACTTAGCACTTATGACATTATTTTTGTAAGCACCTTGAAACTTTAAAGCTTAAAAATTGTTTTATTAGAACAACAGTGTATAGTAAAATTTTTATTTCCTAAATAATTCCAATTAAAATACAGAAACAAATATGTAGTAAATAAAAGCGTGATAAACTAGATTAGTAATTTTCAAACATTAATAGTAATTATGACACATTACATATTTAAATATCTAGTTTTTATCATAATTATTATTATGATATTACTATTTTAATCCATCCACATTTTGTCTATTGTCAACTATTTTTATATGTCAAAATCAATTTTGAAATCCGTAACAGTTGAAATATATTCTGTTTTGCTTAACAAATTTTATTATACAAATATACATTTAAATGTAGTATAAGTCAGGGTTGTAATTATCTTTATTAAAGCTTAAATAAATTTTTAAACTTAAAATTTGTATAAAATCACATTTAAGGTTCTTGTGATTAAAAATAAGTAGTTACTGAGATTTAGGAATTTTCAATATAAAGTTTACATAGACAACTACTTTCATTAATATCGTACTTAAAATTGTAGAAAATAATTGTGATACATTCTTACGCAGAATCACAATCCTTACAATCGTTCTGTACACATTTCATAATTAACAATTTAACTTTTTACTATTATATGTTTTATGTAGACATCCCCCGAAGCGACCTTTACCAATATTATTTTTTCCGACCGCTATTTAAGAACCTAACTCATATAAAGATAAACCAATATATTTTTAAGTATATCTCTATTGTATTAGAATGTTTACAAGAATAGAACCATAAAAGATAATTGTAATTAAAACATTTGTCTATGTTTTTTAATCAAAAATCTTCCAAATTTAAAGTTTTCAAAAATCATAAAATAACGTAACCAATTAGGTAAATTAATATGTATATCTTTATTTAAATTACAAAAAGCAGACTGCATCAAGGAAGCGCATCAAATCAAAGTCGTCAAAAATCATATAATTACCATTAAAATGGAATTAGTTATTATTAATTTATTTATATAGTGAAACATTAAAAAAGTGCCTACATTCCAGGTAATATGTTTAGGATGTTTTTTTTTGTAACTAGTTTAAATTTTACTAAATATAGTTTTGATGAATGTGGAGTTTTTTTATTTTTCTTCCCATTTACTGTAAATCTTTTGACTAAATCTAAAATAATTGAAAACCTAAAAGAAAATAGTTGCTTTTCTTTAGTCGGATCGAACCCACAACCATTCGTGTTTACAATCACACGTTAGGGCCACTGCGCCACAACTGCCTCAATTATCATATAGCTTTGATAGTCGATTGTCTTACAAATAAAACAAATAAAATTCATAAGGAACATTATATTACAACAAAACATAATATATTACATAATTAATCAAAAGAAAATGCCTGTAGTCGTAAAGCACCCTTGGTACCGTCAACTACCTACTCGCCGAATATCACAAAAAAAAAGCTCAATTGTACGAAAAAGCAAATTAAAATGCAAATTGAAATACTCTATAACAGAACTACATTTACAAAATATATCTAACTTATTAACAAGCGCGGATCCTCCTTACACTCATGGCAAACCTTTTGGGTGCTTTGGGGTCTTATAGACCTCACAAACACTAATTGCTGACAATTAATTATGAAAAAAAAAACAATAATCGTG
>FASU01017275.1:0-10436 GCA_001486225.1 Heliconius pardalinus sergestus | reverse complement strand
TATGAGCCGTCTCGGTCCAATAGGATAGTATTTGACTATAAAAGCGATAGTTGTGGGTTCGATTTCTTCTTGAGGGCATGAATTATATTCTTTTTCTTGCTCTGGTAATAAGACATTGAGATAATGAGCTTTGTTTAATACACAATGTCTCGAAAATTAGAAATGGATTAAATAAAAAATTACTTGACAAATTAATATAGAACTACGACGAAGACGTTTCGAACTTTTCGACTGCAGGTACTACGAAGTAGGTACTACAACTGTAGCGTTGCGTTGTATGGGTAAACAGTGAAAAAAGTGTTCAAAGCCTCGGTTTTCCAAAATAGGATAGTACTTAAATATAGGCGATTAGTTAAATACGTTCATTTAAAAATAATAAAATATGCAAAAATCAAAGACTTTAATTATTGATTTGTTATGAATTCGATTATAAAACTATTTCATTGCTAGTCGTTCAATATTATCTTGTACGTTTTAGATGCAATAGGTATTTTTAGCTTCACGTTATAATTCCCACATAGCAGCATAGGCAGAGGGAACCTGGGAACATAGTGTTATGACATCCTAGCGGGATTGAGACACTTCCATTACTCACTTTTCGCAGAAGTCTGGAGGTGTTGCGTATAGAATGGAACTCAAGGCCATGTTGCCTCATTACCAGAAAAAGGAAATAAAAATATAAAATATTTTATTTCATCTATTGGGAAACGAATCTTCAACCTGTCACGTTCAGCTTGTGCCTCTACACCACGACTGACCTCAAAACCTGCACATCACAATTCAAGCAAAACCCCATCAATATTCCAAGAAAGCCGAAACCTAAACAATGAAAGCGAGAGTCCAACAAACAGCAAGACGCTTTCCTTTCGACATTTGCATGTTGTAATTTTAATTCAGATTCCTGACCGCAGCCGGCACAATGCCTACCCTCGGGATAGTTTCACCTAATGTTAATTTAATTCAAGACGACAATTTGACCAAAAGTTGTAACTTCTTGTATTGTTGTTCCCTTCGTTCGTACTGTGCTACTTTGGTTTTTGGATTTTGGTGATTTTTTGGGTAGATTTTGTATCTATAGCTTAGTTTCATCGTATTAATAATATTATAAAGTAAAAAAAATCGATTTTGGACTTCTTCTGTAAGCATTTTCTTAAACACGTTTGAGTTTCGCTGACAAAATCAATTTTGATTGGAACAAAATGGTAATAAAATCATAATTTTGTTATATATCTCCAAAAAATCAAGTAAAACACAGCCTACATTTCCAAAAACAACATTTTAATTAACAAGTACATTTACTTACTTTACTTTACTTACTTTAGATATCAAAATTTAAATTTCAATTTCTATTTTCCGTAAGTCTCCCAATATGAACGCTCTTGTCCCGGCCACGTGTTAAGCTGGTGCATAATTAAGGAGCCGAGGGTCACTCCGAACCTGTCGTCTTAACTTCCACTGTAAATTACTGACCGAACGTTGTTCAACGTTTTGTAGCATCAAGATATTTCGCTTAGGAATTAACACTTTATTGCAACGTTTTAGGAAGTAATCTGGCTTTATTAAAATACTTGTGACTTCGAGGTGAAAATTGAAAATCTTTTTTTTTGTTGTGTATTTTGAGAAATCCTATATTATCTAAGCTTCCTATAAAGAAAATTTCAACTTTCTAAGTACAGTAGTTTCGTCTCTGTATTGTGTGTCAGTCACTCGGTGAAAGAAAAATTATATACAGGTTAAAATCTATTTAAACGAGCTCATAATATTATTAGTTACCAATAGTGTATGAAATGTATATCTTGTAAATTAGAAAACTTCAAAAATCGATTTAACCTAGTATCAAGTTTTCCTTATGAATCACATAAAACGTCTTGAAATGTTTACTAGTTGCTTATTATATTAAGAAGCAACGAGTAAACTTGCAAACGAGATAGTTATGGGTTCGATTGCTATTAGAGAGAAAGAATCATTTTTTTTCTCGTCTTTGTAATCAGATACAGCGGTGTGTTGGTTTCTACTATTCAATATGCAATGTTTCAAAAATTGGATGATGTGAGAAGAACGGAGAGTCTTAATACTAGGTATATTTGTGCAACCCTGCAATATTTACGTGAAATATAGGTGAAGCTAAAAAAAAAACACAAAATGCCCTATAAAATTATAAACAAAAAAGTCACAAACAATAATTTACACATGCCATCCATTAAAAACAATATGGAACACACAAAGAAAATTCTCACTTACACGAAAATTGTGGAAAAAAAATGTTAAACGTACGGAGGTGAACTTAAAAAAAAAAAGAGACGACACACAAAATATGTTTATAAGAAGCAACGTGCTTTGATTTATAACGAGAAGCGGAATAAAACACCACTGGTATAGGGTGTAAGTTACAAGCGTATAGACGCTGATTCTACTTACTTATACCACTAAAAGTTTGTTTGGTTGAACGATCTAATCTCAGGAACTGGTTGGAATTGAAAATTATTTTAGTGCTAAAATACTAAATAAAAAAATAGCCTGTAATGGATTAGTATTACAAATACTTCAGGTTCACGCTGTGTCAGGCAACCTAGTGTTAAGACACTACTTTCTTTTTTTTGCCTTGGTGCCAGAGTGAAGAAATGACCTTTACAAATACTTGCAGTTACGTTATTCCCTTAGACCGCATCTAAAATATTTGGAATGGCAAAACTGCAAGATTTATCCCCGAGCCCGGCTCAAACTCATTAGACGAAGGAGCCCGTGGGATCACACATAGCCTGCTTTATACTGTAAGGCGATGTATCAAAGTAGATGCGAGTTAAAGTTGGTCTTATGTAAGTCATTTTTTAAACACTTTTCTTTTTCTTGGATGGATGGTTGGATTCCTCATATAACAGCGTAAGTATTGAGAATCAATTATTGTTAAACATTCAACGTCGAATTTTCGAGAAAATTCTTGTTGATAGGCAGAAGACAACGCCGTGCTTAGTATTGTTTCTGTATAGAAATGATGAAAATAGTTAATTTCCCTGAGGGAACATCTAGGTCTAGACGTAGGTAGGTCTCTCTGGCATGTAGATACCACTACACAATGTCGACCTCAATAGGAAAAATAAGCTGAAAATACTTACATAATATATGTATTTAAACTTATTTTTTTTTAATGAGATTCAAACCCATAACAACCAAAAACAAGCAAAAACACTAAAATTACAATAAAACACATCAAAATCCCTAAAAACAAGAACACATCAAGGAACCACAAACTCTAAACGATATTAAGTACCAAACGTAACATTCACGAATTTCCATCAAAATATTAAAATTTCTCATCAGAACAGCTACCAAAGTAAAAGCTATCGGGTTCACTTAGCGGCACAATAAATCTCTTGCCGTGTACAAACGACTACCTCAACATCAACAGCATCACCCTTCACGTCTCATTAGGGTGGTATTTTGAAAAATGCTCTCGCCACTAAAATAGACATTATGTAAAGTGGTACAATTACCGTCGTGACTTGGAAAAAGTTGCGTTGCGTTACTCTGCAGGGTTGGCCGTTGGTTGCTTTGGGTATGATGATATGATCGGTGAAAATGATGAATAGGATCTTGTATTTAGGAGGTAGTTCTTGATAGCCAATATAGCATTTGGTAGGTGAAAGTATAGATGTCTTATAGATTCTTGTATTTTGGAGGTTGTTCTTAAGAACTATCTCCAAAACATTGTTACTTTGAAATTTTGATAGGTACTTCCTGGTTGGTTGGTTGGTTCCTTGGTTTCTACTGCCTACTATCCTTTAAAAGCGTGAAGCTGATTTTTTATGTTTAATTTTATGTTATTTTCATTTCATCTGTTTCATTGCTTAACTGTACGTAGGTATTAACCAATTACAACTATGAAAATGTATAAAAATAAAGCTGTGAGTTGGTCACAATACACACGAAATTAAAAAAAAGTAATAAAATTTTATTAGGTAGGTAGCCCTATAATCCGTGAAAGGTGGCTCCAGCACGTAAGATGTCATTTAACGTTTGAAATTAACATAAATAATAACGTCGTTTCTCAGACGCCCGCTCTCCAGTTATTGCGTCATTTGCCTGCCCCTAACAGCCTTACAACACTTAACTCCAAATAAAAAGTATATTATAAAATATTTTAGGTCGTCGCGGCACAGTGGTATTGCGTATGAGATAAATACAACGGTTGTGAGTTCAATTCCAACTCGGGGGATGAATTATTCTCATTTCCTTGCGATGGCAAGAACACAACTCTCTACATTTGCAACTCAAAGACAAATTCTCGAAAATTAGGCGGTATGTGTGAAAGGAGTGTCTTAATACTAGGTTCCCTCTTCCTACCCTGCTAAATGCGGGATACAGCGTGAAGCTACAGTAAAAAAATACAATATAAATATTTTAAATCGTATTTTTCCTGTATTTCGTAGGTACAAGCAGATTTACATGACAATAGTGCGAATTCGGTTTATGTTTTAATTTCGCCAGTAGATGTTCAAAGTAAGAAGAAATGGTCCCCATTTGCATATTAGTTGTCCTCTGGTCTCATAAAAAGGCGAGTTTAAAAGTTTATGGCGTTTGAGGCTTAATGGGTCGGCATTTCTCACGTCCGATGAAAATATTCAATTTTATAATAATTTTTGGCATTCTTATATAAATAATGTTTGTTTACTTCGTTGTGGAATATTTATTTTGAAATTTTACTTTTAATTATCGAAATCGACTTGTTTATAAGTGGTTTGAAAGTGTTTGATATATATTTCTCTCTAGGAATTAAGTATTTTTTAACCCGACTGTGCGACGCAGAGGGTAATGTGTTTATCAGTATGTATCGTTTGCTCCTTGTTTGTTGGTATTGTAGAGGCTAAACGTATCGAATAATTTTCATGAATGGACTCGGTTGAAGGAAGTATTTTTCGCTTTGCAAGATAAAACTCATCATTCACCACGTAATGTCTCGAAAATGGTATAGATTTTGGGGAACGAAGTGTCTTTACACTTGGTAGGTAAGGTTTGTATACAGCGTGAACCTAAAAAAAATATTTCTTAACAAAAAATTACTTACCTAGGGGATTGTTTACATTATTCCCTTTCCTCGTACTACCCTCAATTATTCCCGAATAAGATTTCCACATTTAAATGTGACCCCTAGCACGTCGGCCGCAGGCACCAACAATAAATAAAAGGTGGAGCCGACCGCAAGTAAACCATGAATTATCGTTTTTCAGGAACCCAATGTTAAGAAATATAAACGATTCTGTTGAAATTATACTATTTAATTAATTTGCATTTTAAATATTTGTTTTATTTTTCATTTCTTCGTTCTAGCACCAAGGCAAAAACCAGGTGAATTTTCGAGGCATTGCGTGTTGCGTGGCGGAACTTAGCGCCGCGCTTACCTCTTGGTACCCAAGGAAAGAAATGAAAATATTAATAAATATCATTCCCCCAAGTGAGAATTGAACCCGGAACTATTGCGTTACAGTCACAAGCCTGTTTTGTACGCCACGACGGCCTTAAAAGTTTATTTTACGATAAATATACTAAGTATAAATACTTACTTTACTTATCAAAAATAAAGTTGACGCGTGAAGTGCGTCTGACCCATAAATATCACTTTGTCCGGGCAACTCTGACATGAATTGTAAATGCGCCATTTTCCAACTTGGCTATGAATTTATAGCTTTTTTACACAAATCCCGAATCTGTATTTGATCCCGTAACACCTTGTAATCTTCAAAAGTTTGAATGAGATCAACTGTGTTAGTCGTTTATTTACAGCATTGAAGAAAATCTTTAATAATACTACCCACTTAATAATATTAACAATGTTAATAATACTATTTGAGGCCGTAATTACGGTAGCTGTAGGTTCGATTCCCACTCGAGAGGGTGAAATAATTAACATCTTTATTGCCTCGCTCTGGCTCTGACTTTGTTAGTTGAAAATGGAGAGAAGAGTGTCTTAACACTAGGTTCCCCACCCACCCTGCTATAGAAGATTATCACAATACGAAAAACATCTGAAAATAGTAAATACACAAATATAACATTAATACCGGCATTCGCTTTATGAATCCATTTCCTTTCTCAGTTCAAGGTGTGCACTTTGTTTACGCTAAATGATAGCCGATCGTAAACTAGTCTAAACACGCGGTTCCGCCCGCTGCGGCCACCTGGCGGTGCTTTGCTTCACGGAATATTATTGTAAGGTGATTATGTGTGACTTATGTACAGACGGACGAGTGAATATTAATATATATATGAGTTGTATGTAATGTCTTGGTAGTTATTAGTTCTTTATTTTCTTTTAGCTTCTTTATTTTCTTTCCCGCACATAGCAGGTGGGACCTGGAAACTTAGTATTAAGTTTACTCCCTTCCCATTAAGATCCCCACTTGCCAATGGAAGAATTGCGTGTTGAGTGGCGGTACTCAACGCCGCAGCTTGTTTCATTGTCTGAGGAAGGAAATAACTATATTAAATATGTCATTTCTTCGTGTTGTATTTAAAAATTTCAAATTAATTTTCAAGTTTTATATTTTTAATATCTTTAACAAAAGTATTTTTTAAAATTGAAATCATTGAGTTAGAATACTTAAACGACTACTGAGCTAAGACGGTCTTTTCTTGTATAATTATTTGTTATAGCAAAAAAAGTGAGTTTATTTAGTACCGACATATGGTACCAGAGTTTACGTAAAAATCTCAGCTTGAAAAAACAAAAAGCTCATAAATGTTTATAGATTTGCGACTTCGTTATATGTATAGAGTCGAAACCACCCTTAGCACAAAATAAACAAAAATATTAAAAATTATTTTAGTATTTCAGTTTTTTTTTTTATAATAATATAGATTATTTTTTGAAATGAATCTGTCATGGTACAGTGGCAAAGTATTTGACTATAAACGCAATGGCTGATCGTATCGGATTTGATTCTCACTCGAAAGAATTAATTATTTTCAATTATTCGACCTTGATATTAAGTTTTTTCTCTACTCTGATGTATGTGGAATGAAGGGTGAAGCTGAAGAAATAGAAACACTTATTTTAAGTAAAAACAGATTATTTCTAAGTTAATAGTAAGTAAAAAAATTAAAATACATTATTTTTAAGTTAGTAGTAAATTTAAATTGGGCGGTGCATGTGGAACGAAGTGTCTTACCACTAGGTTCTTTTATTAACCAACTTCAAAAAGAAGGAGGTTATCAATTCGACTGTATTTTTTTTTATATGTTTGTTACCTCATAACTTTTGACTGGGTAAACAGATTTTCTCTTTGCAATATTTGAGATAAAGGGTGATATTGTTATTTTTATTATGAGATATTATTAGAATCCTTGACTTCCCTAAAGATATTATTAGAATCCCTGACTCCCTTACGTTCACACATTATCGTATCGCGAATCACAAACACACGAATATACTGAAAAAGTTTACCACTTCCACTAAAACATTTGTCCATTTTCCTTTTCTTGGTGAAATCACTTAACATAAGTAGGTACGTACCTGAACAACAAGAATCGTAACATAAATAATATCGGTAACAACAAAATAACATATAGTGTTTATCCCACAACAATGACCGACAAAATACATTGTCACCACGTATTATTTATGGCGGTGTTGTTAGAAAGCTTTTCGGAACTTTAATGATAGTTTTACTTGCTATTGTATGATAAACTAGGTAATACTTGCGGCTTCGCCCGATAAAAGATCCGGATAATAGAATATTTACTATATTTATCGTATATGACTTACTCTGAGTGACAGAGGTAACTTGGCAGTAGACACGATAAACGGACTATTTAATAAGAAGTATTTTTCAATTCGAACCAGTAGTTCCTGAGATCAGCGAATAACCAAACAAATTGTTCACTTTTATATAATATTAATATAGGTTATACGTTTTTTGTTATAAAATAAAAAAATAATCATCCTGGAGTTGGGATGCTATGGTTAAGAATTCAAGCCTTATAATTAAAAAATATATTAAAATAAATATATAAAAATAAATTTAATTTAATTTAATAATTGTTTATACAAAAATACTTATACATTTTTACCTTAAACCATAATTTATAAAAACTAAGTAGTTTTAAACAATATATTTTAAAAGACTCGCCAATATGTACACATTCTATTATATCAATAACTCCAAGCCTTGGTTGGATAAATATCTATGAAATATGCTTAACATGTCGTCGTATATCAATCACTACTTCGTCGATCATGTAAATATTTTTAAGTATTTGTTTAAAAGCTGTTATTTTACATTCCATTCTTGATATTTCTGTTTTATAGAGTACTTTTTTAACTCACGGTGTTGTACTCCGCGCACTGGTATATATTAGTCCGCTTATTTTTTAAATTATAATGCAAAAACCGATAGAAAACGAAAAATTTGGGCTCTAATTGGCTCTGTCTGTATTCTACTTTTTTCTTCTTTTTTTATCAGCTTCACGCTGTTACCACACACGGCAGGTTAGGCAAAGAAAACATAGTGTTAAGACACTCCGTATTCTACTTAAATTACTGTAATTGTTTTTGTATACATTTTTTTAATTATTAAAACAGAAATAATATTTAAAAACGTATTCGCTTTAAATTTAATAATCCTTCTATCTATTATAATCATATACAAAACCCATAAAGTGCCGGCCAATATAAATATCATGATATGGGAGAGAACTCGTATTTTCTAAGAAAATCACATGAAGCAATAATGCATAAGGCGGGCATTCCTTTGGAACTATGCTGAATATTTTTAATCAATACAAATTAGGTACTTACTGCCTCGGGCGCCGCGAGGATGTACGCTTGTTTCTTACACACGGTCGATTATGATGAAAATTTAAGAAGTTAAATAAAATTACTTTTAAAAAAGTTTTATAGTGATTTTTTTATAAATAAATTGTGATAATTTGAGTAAAAAATGGGGAAAGAGATATTTTGGCACTAGGTTTTTAATTTAAACTCTTTTAATGTAATGTCTCATAATAAGATCGTTAAGACCGTCGTGGAGACCGACCGTCGTCGTGGGCGTGTGATTGGATTATTTTTTATTCTCTGGTACCAAACTAAAGCAGAGCTGAAACTCTCCGCCTCTCAACATGCACTGCCTGATTCCCTCTGCCTACCATGCTAAATGCGCGATACAGAATGCAGCTGAAAAAAAAAATATTGAAATTTTTAAACGAATTTATTATAATTTGTCATGTCCATCCCATAGATCTTAGTAACACTGTGTCCATCACGATGTGCATACACTATTAAAGATCCCGAAGATCCCGGGATCGAGCCCAATATTGATTCATCGCCTCAGGTACGCTATCTCAACAATGTTGGAAGCTTCTAAAATTGGATTTGGGTTTATTAAGGAAAATATTTTCATTTTCGCATTTATTACTCTGATTTATACCTACATGCGAGTTTAAACAAGTTTATGAAAATAAAGAGGAGCTTAACGCTGTAAACTTGCTAGGAGTATTAAATTTGTAATGCATAAATAACGAAATAGTGAATATATATAGGGCTTGGTCTTGACGCAAGCTTGGTTGTGGGTTCTATTCCCATTCAAAGTAATGATTATATTTGAATTATTTTCCCGTTCTATTAGGCAAATTGCAGCAATTCAACATGTCTGTCCGTTTTCCAATTTTTGTCATATCCCTTAAATTGGGGGACCGTTTATTTTAACCCTAGGTTCCCTCCGCCTTCCCTGCTAGACTTTTTTACAAGTAACCTATTTCAAAAGACACAAGACCAGCAAGTATAGAACACGGTCGGTCTCGAGGAGACTGCGGCCAGCTGTTAATGGCAGTATTGTGTATCGGTAAGGGGCACTACACGGTCGCTTTGGAGAAAAATCTTTTGTCTCTTTAAGATTTAAGTGCTTACTTGAAAAACTTAAAATTTAGATGTGTGTAATTTTAAAACCTTAGATAGTATAGTATTTGTTTTTACTATTATCCACATGTAATGTTAAAAAATGCAGCTTTATACATTTCTCCGCATAGAGTAGGCACAAGAGCCGTAGTGTTGAAATATTCCGTTTCCGTTTCCAACTTAACACCGGGTTTTGGTATACTAGAGCGAACATATGAAAATAATTTATAGGTATATCATTCATTACAGTTAAGCTTAAAAGCTTTAAAAATTAAAGTCAAGAAGATAACGGCATTGAACATTAAAGATGTCGGGAATAAGACAGTGCGTAAGAAACGGAATGTCATAACACTAGCTTTGTTCTACCTACCCTGCAACATACAGAAAAAATGGTAAAAATATATTACATATTATTAGAAATCAGAAGCGGTAAATATTAAAAAATACAATGATTCAAACTCAAAATATTCTTTATTCAAATAGACTAGTCGAATGAATATGTAAGCAAGAAGCTACCACCGGTTCGGAAGGCAGTTCTGCTGAGAAGAGC
>FASU01017271.1:1384-15881 GCA_001486225.1 Heliconius pardalinus sergestus | reverse complement strand
GCGTCCGCTAGTTTATTAATAATTACAATGAATCCCTAATATTTGAAATGCTTTATATTGTATAATAAATAAAACAAGGTGATACCTAGCATATACTCGTACATACGTATGAACTAAGAGCGTTCGCAATATCTAAGTATAAGCGGTCGGGCCGCGGGCGGGCAGGCGAGGCGGCGAGCTTTCAGACCCCTACCGAGCGGGCGGGCGGCGCGCGCGCATCCAACTCAGTCCCTTCGCGACGCTCCTCGCGGCAACATGTCTCCCGTGTGGATAGTTCTCGCATTACTCCCAATACTCGGTAAGTTAGTGATTTGTTGTAAAATAGTGGATGTGCTTACTACAGTGCTATTAATTATTTAAATAATATATATTTTTAGTGTTCCGGAAGGTGAGGATGTATGTATGTAGGTAAATGTGCTAGTGCGGTTACGAGCATTTGATTATTAAGTGCAGGACGTCCGGACGCGTGGGAATTGAATTAATTAGGAGGAAATAATTATCTATTGTTAAAAAATATATACGATTTTTTCAATTTAAATATATTTTTTTTAGGTAATTTTTATTTTATATTCATTGAATTTTTGGGCTTTACATTTCTTCTTTTTAACGTGATAATTATAAATATTTTAAAATATCCTTTTTAAGTTAATTCTGTTAGGTTTTCATAAATTTTAATATATCTTCACCATACATGTATATTTTTTGTATAGTAAAAATTGTAATTGCATCTCATAAGTAGTGATATTACGTCGTGAAGAGATAAAGCTTTCCGTAATATAGTACTTTTCAGCAACATATCTATATAATTACATACATATTTATGTATATATATCTAAACATTTAAAACTAGACAAACTATCAAAAAAAATAAAATAAACGCCTTCTCATGTATCTATCAATATAATGCATTTACTATCGCCATTGCGTACACTTGCGCAACGGTAATGCACTTTCCTTTCGACCGTACGACTAAGCGCAACCTATCGTACCCGTTGTACGACGCGTCGCGATAATCGATTCCCCGGATTTACATAAACTATTTTCTCACGAATCCCTTCCTAAAAACTGGGGGGGCGTGACGGCCGGAGAACGGATGTGACCCAAGGCTCTGATGCGCACCAAAACAATACCTCTGTACGTGCTCGAGACAATAAAAGAATCATGTTCAATATTGCGTTAGATGTACTCTACGTACAACTTAAGAAATAAACGGTCACTGGATTTCTATGGAAAACTCGTTAAAATGTTATTATTGAAATTTAAACAGATATTGTAATTTATAAAAAGCTTTTAATGCAAGTTATATTAAAAGCTGGTTTGTGGTTATCTCATTAGTCTCTAAGCTGTATTTTACATTAAAGTACGAGTACACGTTATGTGAGATTATATAATAAACCTACACTTTCCATAGTTTTTACGATGTGACAATATTTATTATAATATATAATATACATATTGAGGCCAGTCGTAGCGCAGGCGCACAAGCGTGTGACCGTCAACTCGAGAGGTTGCGGGTTCGATTCTCATTCGAGGAAATGAAATATTTACTATTTTCATTTCCTCAAGTGGCCGACGCAAAGCGCGGTGTTGAGTTCCGTCACTCATCAAGCAATGCCTCCAGAATTAGGCAGAAACTAGGGAGCGGAGTGCCTTAACACTAGGCTACCTTTGCCTATCCTGCTACATGAAGCTAAAAAAAATATTTGCATATGGTACATACAGTATCTCTCTCTATTTTATTTCAGAGTTTCACTATTAACGTATGCTTTTAATTTTAACACTAAAGTCAATACAAATAAAGAGGTTCCAAAATCAACACATTCACATAGTAATTTGTTGAAACAATAACAATTTAGATGCGTGATCATCAAAGCGTGAGAAATCTCGTTACGTGAATAGAAAAAGAAAGTTCCTTAGTTGTAGCGTCTGTGAAATATGAGACCGCAGCCCACGATTGATGGTATTGACAGACAGAATGTTGACAATGAATTGTTCTAAAATAAGTGCTGAACATCATAACAATCAGTTATGTCATATCTTCGACACCTTGTCGAAAGTCGTGACCTGCGTCTCGTAATATGGAACATGTAAATAAATTATCATAATTACTAACAATTTAAATTATTATATTTACCAATATTAGGTACAGGGAACCTGGGAACCTAATGTTAAGAGTACCGTTCTCATTAAGATGCTTCCGTTCCCCACTTCGTGACGGCTTTGTCTTGTTCCCAGAGCAAAGAAACAATAATATTAAATATTTCATTCCTCAAGTGAGAATCGAACCCACGCTTGAGCCCCTGCGCTAAAACGGCCTCATATAACATAACATCCAAATCATTTCAGTGACTAAATCCACCAGAATAATAATAATTGCAATACATTTTAAATGAACCATTACTTCTTTTATTGTGCACGACTATAGAAAGTCCGATTATATTCTCACATATATATTTTTCTATGTATTTATATGTAATTACAACTGTTACATATTTACTCTATATACATGATCGAAAAACAATAATTGAAGAGTTAACGTAACGCCTAGTTCCTTGGTTATAAATCGTTAACAACGGAAGTTCAAATTACGTGTTTCAGTTGCTTAACATGCCGATTAGTTAGTTATATTTTTTAATCTGAAATGTTCTTATTTAACCTTTTTTTTATGTGAAAAAATTACTAGTTACTTTAATAAAAAATATATAAATGACGGATATATTCAAAAGAATAATTTATTCTATACAAAGACTGATCAGTATTCATTTCACTGTTACATTTCACAGTATTCATTAGATAAAGTTAGGCGTAAAACATAGTTTAGAACTGGTTCA
The DNA here is from genome assembly GCA_001486225.1 of Heliconius pardalinus sergestus. NCBI lineage: Eukaryota > Metazoa > Arthropoda > Insecta > Lepidoptera > Nymphalidae > Heliconius > Heliconius pardalinus. The sequence continues at coordinate 13,050 of FASU01017271.1, read as the reverse complement.
GTTTTTAAAAAGAGATGCAAAAATTATTTTCTTCTATGAGATAGCTCAATAGAAATAAAACTTTTTATATAAATCAATCATAATTAATAAAAATTATAGAAAATAATGTATATATTCCTGTTAAAATACATTATAAACAAAAAAATATTCTTCTTAATTAAATGTTGTTTCAACGATTATAATACTTACACTATTAAATATATAATATTTCGTCACGAGCGTCGACCTTTTGGAGAGGATCGTACCTTACTGGTGGGTTGCACAATCGCCCCACTCATGGGAATCTCGCTTAACCTCCGACTCGCCATGCATTCACCCGCTGAACGTGAAGCAACCGACAAATGACCACGGTTATTTGAATATTTTTGCAAACGCCATATCCAGTTTACTTTAGTTTCGTGCTATATTAACTTAATCATAACTTAACTTAATGCTTTCTCCCGTAGATAGCAGGGTAGGCAGAGGGAACCTATTGTTAAGACACTCCGATCTTCACTTTCCGCCGAATGGAGGCGTTGCGTGTTGAGTAGTGGACCTCAACGCCACGCTTTGCCTCGATACTAGACCGAGAAAATGAAAATAGTAATATTTAGTTTCTTTGAGTGGGAATCGAACCCACAACCTGTAGCCTTTACAGTCATACACTTGTGTCCCAGTGCCACGACTGGCCTCCATTAAGTTTAATTGTGTGTAAATTAGAATGAAGATGAAAATAAAAATATACCAACATAATATAAAGATAGGTGCAAGCCGAAATGAATATAAATATTAGATAGCTTTTTATTTGTTGTCACTCTTCATTTCTTCAATTTATTTATTGAATGATAATAACAATAGGATTGAAAGGGAAACTTTTAGCGATACATTAATTACGATTTATTTTTAACATATCTGGAGAGAAATTTGACGCCAAATCAACCTTTTGTATTCAGGTTCATTACAACTGCACCACAGTGGCGTAAATAGCATTAAAATTTAATCGGCATCCACTTCTTACCAAAAAATATTTACCTAATTATATATTTTCATAGTCAAAGTGTAAGGAAAGATAGAAAGAAATACGAGTACAATAACGCGACACAATCCGTGTGAACTAAATGTACCAAGAGTTTGGTAACAGTTGCCCCCGAGTCGTTGACAGGCTGGTGCCGCCTCACCTACCGTGTAATTTGTGGCTTAGCAGCTAACGGCTTGTATTCTACTTTATAATATCAAAGCCGCAGCAAGATTCTATTGAAACTAAATTATTATTTTTACACTAGCTCGTTGGTTTTGAAAGTTAGTAATGATATTCGCTATGTTTTCATATCCTAAGTATAAAAGTTTAAATGAAAACATCCATATGTAATATTCTATATACATATTTTTTAGCTTCACTTTGCTTAGGCAGGGGAATCTATTGTTAAGACACTCTGTTTCCCATTGCCATATTTTTAGGTATTGTTGAGTGGCGGAACTTAACATCGCGCTTTTGTTTGGTACCAAAGCGAAGAAATGAAAATATTTATAAATAATAATTAATTCTGCCGAGTGGAAATCGAACCCACAACCGTCGCGTTACAGGCACACGCTTGTGCCCGTGCGCCACGACGGCCTTTCTATATACATACATATATGTATATATATGTAGGTATGAATAATATGTATTGTCAGATATTATTTTAATAACAAAATTTCCGCGCAGCTATTATTTAGATATCCGTTTAAATTTTGAGTTCCCGTGACCTTTTAATTAATTAATAAAAAATATAATTAGCATTTATAACTAATTGCATAACTTTGAAACGATGTCTACAGCCAAAGCCAAAGTTCTAAATTTGGCTGTCGACATAATTTCTAAATTATTTTAACATATATTTAACAATTTTGTTACTAACTTTCTTGACAGAAACAATTTGCATTTTTACAATAATCATAATTATAAATAAAACTAGTTTAATTTATATGGAAAGAAACAGAACTGAGAGTGATATATATATATATATATCACTTATTTTTGTAAATCTTAGTAAAAAATTTAGAAATATGACATTTTGTGCATTTATTTATAAATGCAATAATTAATTTGTTCCATCAGAAAACACATTAAATAAAGAACTAGATGAGATAAAATCAATTATTTAACAATTTACTTACCATAGTTGGGTAAACATAATATTCATTTTGCTCACGTAATCGACCTCAATGTAAGTTGGAAATGTGCCATTCGGCCAATGTACTATGATTTTACCTAACATGTTAGACAACCTCAAGATGTTCTGCAAGTAAATATGCCTATTTATATATTATATTATAATAATGAGCTTATATGCGAAATATGTTTAATTTAAAAGAACAAGTCTCGTTACTATTATTTATAGTTAATTTTATTTATTTGTTGTTTTCTCCTTATAATTATATTAATTTTATTATTCTTTATTCTTAGGGGGAGCAGAAAGATTTAACTGTCGGGGACGCATACTCGGCGCATATTATGCTGACGCCAAGTCTGGATGCAAGGCGTTCCACGTCTGTGTAAGAGTGGCAGGCGGTGGTATTCGAGACTTCAGGTTTTTCTGTCCCCCCGGAACCTTATTCCACCAGGAAGCGCAGACATGTACCGACTGGGGCGATGACGATCCTCTCGCCTGCCCTGCCGACATCTACGATGGTCAGTTTGATCTGTACAAGATCGGATCTGGTGAGCTCGCTTTGCAACTAACAATATTTACAAATAAGCTTACATTATAAGCAATTTATGTTTCATCTTGATTGGCATTTGAAGGTTTTTAGGTGGAATAATTTCCGGCGTACTTATACTTTTAAGACATAGGTTCAAGATAAGCTGTGTGATAAGTAAGTTATAAGCTAGGTGTATGGTAGTTTAATTCAATTTAATAGTAAAAAGCGCTTGTACTATGTAATATAATGTTTTATATATACCAAAAGTAACGAGCATATTAAAAAAAAACATTAGTCTATTAATCGATGCTTAAAGAGTTGTGAGGAGGATGAAAATTCTAAGGCTGTAAGTTGGAATAGAAGCAGGCGCCTGTTTTATAACTTGAGCAAAGTAACAAAAGCTTTGATTATGCTTCTATGTAGTGCTTATGCATCGTAAAGAAATTGGAAAAGAATTAAAATTATTTTTATTTCAATCTAACAAAATGAACTGTTTTAAATTCATTATTAAAAAAATATTTAATTTAACACTTAATTATACAGGGTTCGACACAAAGAAGTTATCGTCTTCAGGGAACCGAGAAGAAGAACCTGAATTTGGTCTTCAGAGAGCAGAAACTGGTGACAGGCGACTTTCACAAAATAATAATGGAGGAACGTCAGACCTTCGAGCAGCGCACTCTTCAGACTTCTTCACTGGCCAACGTGATAGAGGACGCGATGAACCTGTAGTTCAAACCCAGTCACCGATATCCCATGCACCTGCTGCTAGGCAATCTTTCAGGCGACCCACAACAACACGTGCTCCTTACACAACTACACAAAATTCTTCTCCACCTTCGCCAGTGCCTCAATCGTCGGGTCATTCACAGTACGATCACTCTAAACGGAAACTTGTCAGAAAACGTCCAGTCTACACACCTACGCCTCCACCTACTACACCAGCTCAAACAGTTCCTCCTCAAACATTCTTTGATCAATCACAAAATTTCAACCGTAAAAATTCACAACAGAACAAACAATATCCCACAACGGTGAACGTTCCCGCTCAATATAAAGATGAGTACGTTGAAGTAAGTAAAGTGACTCCAAAACAAAATAATAACAGATATTTCCCAAATAATCCTACTCCTACTCCTTTCTCACCGACAACACAAACGCCTGCAACGAAAAAAGAAGGCCTTGTTGAAATTTATAACTATGATACACAAACGACCAACTTTAATAAAAACAATGATAACCGTCCTTTTAAAGTTAAAAATAGTTTTAGCGTACAATCAGATACTCCTAAAGAATCTGATTTTGCACGAATTCGAAATAATAATAGTAAGGGTTTCATAACCTCTACCAGCGATTACAACGCTGTCCGGGCAACAAGTACATCTGCACCTTATAGAAACTTCAATAGTGTGTCATATGAAAATGAGAAAAATAACTTTGGGTCATTTTCTGGGGCTAAACAGAACCATTTTAATAATCCGACCACCACTGTTCCTTCTACCACTATTTATACTACTACCCGTGTTGACCCACCATACAATTTAAATACAGTGGCATATAATACAAATATAGCTTTTAATACACAATCTTCAAATTATGGAGATAGCATAGAAGATGATGGCCAGTATCGTCTACCTCAAGGTGAGGATGACGGCCAATATAGACCAGAATTGTATGAACGTGAATCAGAATTGCTTTCTGGCGCACATTCTTTAAATATCGCCGCAAGCGGAAATAGACTGCCTGAAGATCAGAAACCAAATAAAAAAATATCTCAGAAGCCATACGCTAAAGCAGCTGTCCCGCAACCATTTAAACCAGCCCCAACATCACCTTCCACATCGTTACCAGATTATTATTCAACTACATTTAGGCAGACTGAACAACCCACGCAACGGACTTTTGACTACTACCAAACTTACACTACAACATCTCGGCCTTACGAGGCCCCCTCTGCACAAGCCTACACATTCCCTCCAGCAAGAGTTACATCTACTTCAGCACCTAGAATCACTGAGCGATTCCAATCACGTGAAACTGTGCCTCAAACATCCCCAGCAGTGTCACATCCACCTAAATCTACTCGCCCGCCTCATTACCCTAAATCTAGCAATATTAAGGAAGACACCAGCTACGACTATGCTTATTATGACTCCGATCCAGGATTTTCCGAATACGATCACATAGAGGAATTTGGTAGAACTAAAACTAAGCTATAAATGTTTCATTATATTATATATACCACTGCCATTACGTTAGTCGCCTCTTTAGATAATTTATTTTAAAAAAATAAAATAATAAAATGTTGACGACAATATATGTTTACGTCTAAGGAGTATTTAATAATTTGTTTAAAATATATATTAATAATAAAAAAATCTACTTTACAAATGTACTCTATGAGAAATGTATTTTGGAGTATTACATAAATTGTGCAAATGCACCTATGCAGGTATATATCTAAAGAGGCTTTTTGATTGTAATGTTATCTTAAATTATTTTGTGATACTTTTGTGGATGTTCGTATTTCAATAGATTGTAAGTTATTATAATTAATATGTAGCTTAAGTCTCCTATTTTCATCAATACATGCAGATATACGTATATAAGAATCAGTTTGTATACGACGATGATCCACGAGGCATATTTAAAAAAAACACAGAGATTAAATAAATAAGTCATGGTGGGTATGTTTTTGTTTAAAATATATTTAACATTTGCAATCCAAAATGTAAATGTGTCAAATAAATAGAAGATTGTATATTAGATAAAAGAGAATGATTTTTATTATATGTTTGAGTACAACATAAATTAAGATGTAACAAAATATTGTAAAATATTTCACTGTAAATAAAGTTTTCTTAAAAAAAAATATTTTTATATATAAAATTATATATAGTATACCTATGTAGACTAGAATGAAAGAAGAAGAGAAGAGAAAACTAAATAACTCATTGCTCAGCTCAATAATTTTTCAGGAAAAATAACAATTAGTTAATTAACTTTTAAAAAAAAATATTAAATATATTAAAGTATATTAAATCTGTAATTACCTAAGCGATTCTACAAAGAATTAGTAGTGGATTTTAAAAGTATCACTGCACCAGACAGAGGGAACCTGAAAATCTAGTTAACATTAGAAATGTCTAAGAACGGTATGTCTGTTAAGACAGGCTAATTTCTGTTTTCCACTTTCCGCCGAATACTGGAGGAATTGCATGTTGAGGTGCGGTACTCAACGCCGTGCTTTTGCCCCGTAATCAGAGCAAGGAAATGAAAATATTAAATTTAGTCTTCATTAGTATGTATCGTCCTCATATTTTTTAATTAGATTTAAAATGGATGATCTACAACTATTATTATTGAATTTGTCGTTTATGTTTTCCTTTGTGTGCACAAGCAACATAATAAAGACTATTTTATTCTATGTTTTGTAAAATATAAATGCTTATAGCAAACAGTGTTAGAAGAGTAATTACAAAATCAGTGCTATAATAATAATTATATTATAAGCTCTACATTAGTCGAGTTTATATATGAAAAAGTAATAGCAATTTCACAAAAGTAAAACATTATTTCAAACTTTAAGATATACGGCACAGTTAAGGAAAATTTCAGTGGTGTTACTTATTTATCTATTTTTTTTTCATTTATTTATGTACCACACAAGAAAGAAAGTACAGAACACTTATGACAACAGAAAAAATGTGTACAATGGATAACTTATCTCTAATAGAGATCTCTACCAGAAACCCTTGAATGTAGCGGATGTTAAAAGAAATGATTCGGGTGCGGTAATACTTAATATACTTAATATAAATTAAAAACAAATTTATATTAAAAAAACATTTAGTCTCATGTATTGGTAATTTAAACTAAGATAAACTTTACTTTGAGAAAAAATACTTTAATAGCAGCCTCACAGTTTTGTTGCTTTTGTTAACACTAGCTTGTATCCGAATAGAGGAAACTTTTAAGCTAGTGTTAACACCCTCTGTCCTATGTGAGTTCCGGTACTTATAAGCAATACCTCGAAAATTCAGCGGAAGGTGGAAAATGGAGTGTCTTTATACTAGGTTCCCTCTGTCTACCCTACTACATGCAGGATACATCATGAACCTGAAAAAAACGTCTTTTTACAAAACAAATATTTTTTTTAAGTTTTTTTTTTTAAATATCATTGGTTAATCATTTTTGTAATCATAGAGTGGAAAAAGAATACAAAGAATTATTCCACATAGTGTGAACTTTAATTGCATAGTATATGTAGTTTGTAGGTACATATCGTGTTAAGCAATATTACATCACAGTCATGCTTATAAATAAGGTGACCAATTATTATCTACCGGATTTAACTATTGCAATACTCGTATATTTATTGTACGCAACGGTTATGGGTTCAATTACCGTTCGAGGGAATGATTTATTTAATATATAACGCAGCGTTTCGTCTCGGAAATTGGGTAAAATTTGGAAATGGAATGTATAGCCTTCATCCTACCTACCCTGCTTTATATGCGAAATAGATCAACAATTTAAAAGAAATAATAAAAATGCTTGCATATATTTATGATGATTATTGTACTTAAATTATCTTATTTATTTATGTACATAACAGTAAGCCGCTGAAATCTTATAGGTTTTCGTTTATTGGGTAGCAAAGTTTGAAAACTTCAAAATGTTTTTTGAAAATTTATATAGATACCTAAAACAAATTGAATTTGAAACTTTCGTTTAAAATATATTCTCATTTTGCCCTTTTTGCCCATTGATATCAAATAAATGTGATTCTAATTAGGATATAACGCAATATGTATCCAATTTTGTGAAATTTGTTCAAGACCAAATGTACCAATACTTATACTACGTAGTCTTGGCCGAATAAAAAGAAAATAATATTTAAAAAGCTCTAAGTTTATTTAGTTGGTAAAAGAAGTTAACACTTTTGACACCATATTCCAGTCTGGGTGCTGGCCTTGTTGGGAATAAATGAAAATATTAATAAATTATAATTAATTTCCCCAAGTGGTACCCTCAACTCACAATTTAGACGGGGAAAGCAGAGGGAATCTATAATTGTTTTATACTCGTAGAGAAATATGAGAACATAACTTAATGTTCTCATATATTCTTTTGCGCCCAATTTCTGAATCATGCGTTGAGTGGCAGATCTTGACGTTGCATTTTGCCTTATCAGTCTTTTAATTGATTGACGTCAATAACTGACGACTTTAATAAGGTACGTTTCAATTTAAAATAAGGAAGAAATTAAAGGACGTCAAAAATAAAATATTTTTTTAATCAAAGTGAGAGTCATAACTGCATCATCGTAGAGTCCAGGGCCTTCTTTGAAAGAACGGGTTTTTAGTATTGAAAATAAATACATATTAAAAACGTACAAGGTGATCGTCAATGACGCAACGGTATCTGCGACATGTGGTCGAGGCTAATGAAACTATAAAATATGATAGTCAAATTTTATTTAAATAAGTAGGTATCTTATTGCAAAATCACCGAATAGCTCATAACATTACAAATGTTGTATTTTATACTTAATTAAACATATCCTCAGTAAAAATGGAGATTAATTATAGTAATACATAATCTTTTTATTTTATTGTTTTTACCACTTTATTTCTTAGAAATAATGTATTTAATGAACATATTGAAATGTACGTCTGGTAATATCTTCAAGGCAATTTTGTTAAAATAATACATTTAATACAGTTTGAGCCTTTATTTTGTTATTTAATTTAGACGTTTAGTAATGAATAACAATATAAAATAAGAGGTAGGTGCTATTTATTGTACGTAAAACATTGGTTCGTACAACTTCTATTACTCTTGTATATTTTTAGTTCCATAAAATACGCCTATTTGTATAAGGAATTATGAAGTCTTGTCCAAAAATAGTGATGTACTTAAAAAGTAGGAAAATTATGTTTTAATTATTCCTATATCACTATGTGGACTTTTGCGTCATTTACCTATCCACCTTCCTTAAATCTACATTACACCTATATGTACAATCGAATATTAACGCAAGCTAAGGCAAATTAATATAAAAGTATAAAAACCTCTACATACCAGATAACCAATCACAGAAATTTAATTTGATAACATCTCTATAAACCAAAATACCATACACAGAGTAAAAATAATTTATCTTTATGTTTCCTGTTAAAAAACATCAATAACTGTCAGAAATTATAAAAAAAAATATGTTTTTTTTATAATTTCTCTTGTCATAATCATAATTATGAATATTAATGATTTCCCAATACTGTATATAATAATATAGTAATGGTACTATGTGAACTTTAATTAAACAATTATTCAGTATTTATTTATTTAGTACAAAAAAAATCTTCATCTGAACATTTTTTTCTAGTCGTAGATAGTGCAAAAAAGAGCAAATTTATTCTTTTATATAGCGTAATTTATTCAATATAAATTTGTTCTTTTATTTCAAAATATCATTGTGTGTTCTAAAAATATAAATTATATTCATAAAGCTTGGATATTAAAGCAGAAAACGCCATTTTATATGTAAAACTAAAAATCATCATAAATAGAAAAAAATCAAGAACTAACAATCAAACGATAACAACTGATTAATTTTGTAATTAGGTATTATTAATTCTGTGACAGCACCGAATATTATTCTAAATTATACTAAGACTTGTTTACTAATTGAGCTTATTTTTTGAACTTACAATGTGAGATTCACTAAGCATTCGTTTCCGCCATTTCGTCTCTCTGACAAAAATTGAAAGACTGTTTAATTTTATTTAATCTTAGAAAAAATAAAAACACCATAATATTTTAGATCAGCACGTAGTCCTGGCGTAGCCTACGTACGTACAGAATTACGTGCTGATATCTGTGTCTTATATAGATATGCGTATATAAGTAATATACATTTAAAACTCTGAAGTAATATAACCATAGCAAAGTAAACCAGTTATTATAAAACAATAATAAAAGGCAACTTTGTTCTACAGAAGTATATAGTTACATGACATATGGTACCACATATAAGTACCGCATTCGTATATATTCGTATCACTGTGATGCTACAGCTCCCGCCATCCTCTGCCGTACGTCACCCAGTGCTGAACCATTGCTGAAGCCGTTCAGGAGTGGCAGCTTCATTTCTTTGGTTTCGTATTCGTGTTTAGATTGTTCTTCATCCTTCTTTGCTTTTGCTTTGATGTTCTGTGATTAAAAAAGATAAAATGGTTATGATTTGAGGGCATTTATACCCTTTATAGGACGATTTTTGCCGGATTCGAAATATAATATATTGAGCGGCGGAGTTGAACGCCGTGTTTTGTATAACGACTCGGGGAGCGATTCCGAGTCGAGATTCAACCCATAACCATCATGTTCACAGTCGGATATCGTCCAACTGCACAAAGAAGGCGTCTGCTCCTACTTTTGGAATATTCTATAAGTCTTTGTAATATTTGAAAAGGTAGGAAATACCTTAAAAAAAATTATATAAAAATAATATAAATTTGTGAAAATTATATACCTGTGCCTTCTTTATGTACGCCTGTTTGTAGAAGTCGGAGAATAGATAGTAGAAGAGGACGGCGTGCATTCCTATCCACCAGACGAAGGCACGAGGATAGTCGCAGTCGATGAACAAAAGCTGGAAGGCGTGGAAAAACACCAACACAAATTGAACCTGTAAATAACATTTTTCAAATAATTAATATTCATTGCTTAGTTTTCCTATTTCATTGAAGTAGACTGTCTAGTCTGTTCAATTAATATAATATACTAGAAAGGACTGCATTTTTGAACCTATTTTTTAATTTTTAATAACACGAAAATGTAGAATAAGGAAGAGAATGCGACCACTAAGTAAGTAGGTACGAACGGAATCGCGTTTATTTAATCCATATTAGCCTTCACATAAAAAAGTCCAGACGAATTAGTCTATAGCAATACTACACCTATATATTATAAAACTCGTTTTTTTTTTACAAATCCGTATTCAAGAACCCATGTTTGATAACAACTCGATTTTCGTACAAAAAACTGTGAATAGCGAACAAAATCGATTGAAACCAAATAAACTAGTTTTTAATGTTTATTATACAAATTATTAACTCGAACATTCTTCACAAGCGTAAATGAGTCAGTCTAGTATAATTTCCTTTCTGATATCATTATCTGGATATAGGTGTTTATGTCTCGGTAATGACCTTACGTCCCTTTTACTCAGTCCGTGATGCAATGGACAGTCTTATTAACCTTGCTGATGAACGTTTAATTACAAACGGCCTTAGAAATACCTTTGAATGCACTGCGTGCAATACTAAGTCAATTATGGCAATATATTTAAAATTCCAAAACAATTGTTGTTACATACTTCGTTAACGCATTGGTAATTAGTAGGTACTCGTTCTTGTCTATAATATTTCTGTGAACTATAATTATTTTTGTATATAATTACAAAAAGTCTGATTTTGAAATAAAAAACGAGCGAGCATTCAAATAGCAGGAGATATATAACTACTGGCCTGCTATCGCTGCGCTACCATCACAGAGATTGCCGATATATATACAGAGTGTAACGCGATCGACGTGACAACCCTATACCCTTTGAAGTGTGGTTTCAGTGGTTTCAGTGGTTCAGCAGATATCTGAGCAGATTGAATCGATAATAAGATCGAAAAAAAATATGTTATTATGGAAAACAATGTTATAGAAATTGTGTGTATGTATGTTTGTCTGTGCGTTCCTTCACGATAATCCCAGAAACGACTTAACAGATTTAAATGCAATTCCCTAAACATTTAGTGTTCATTTTATGTGAATCGATTCATAAATAAAATATTTATGTCAATATAAAGAATCGCATGGATATTTTATTAAAGATCAAATCAGCTTCACGCTGCATCCCACACACACACACACAGCAGGGTAGGCAAAGGAAATCTTGTGTTAAGACACTCCGTTCCCCACTTTCTGCCAAATTCCGGAGGCGGAAC
>FASU01017260.1:9976-25562 GCA_001486225.1 Heliconius pardalinus sergestus | reverse complement strand
ACAACACTAGGATATGTATAATCTGTGACTGCCACTATACGTCACTTGTCAGCCATATCATATAGTTTGTCATCTGTCATGTTAGCGTTTATTATAGCAAATCGGCGGCGAATCAAATATATTTTTTCTTATTGTTGATTTTAATAAAGAAAACTACATCTGATAATGAATTAATGACTATAAATTGCAATATAAAATGTTTTACCATGTACGTGTGTTTGGAGTAAGCTTATTTTTTAGTTAATTGTATAATAACCCTAACTAAACTTTCAGATTTCTTTAGAGCATGAAATTTTACTGCATCCTCGATACTTTGGTCCACAACTACTTGATACGGTGAAACAGAAACTCTATACAGAAGTAGAAGGAACATGCACAGGAAAGTGAGTATAAAACTAAACCTCTTTGAGAATTTCTTAACTTTAATGTAAATTAAACTTATTGTGTTTTTTAGTATTACATACAAATTCAATTAAAAAAAACTGTACTTAAAATTATTCCGGCAAGTGAATTCGTAGTTATCTTTATAATTCTCATGTTCCAGATACGGTTTTGTCATTGCGGTAACAACAATAGATAGCATAGGTGCCGGGCTTATTCAGCCTGGTCAAGGATTTGTAGTATATCCTGTCAAATATAAAGCTATTGTATTTAGACCTTTTAAAGGAGAAGTATTGGATGCAATAGTTACTCAAGTCAATAAGGTATGCCATTAAATGTAACCTAGCATATTTTTATTTTTTTAGCTTTCTGCATGTTAGGCAGAGGAAACTTAATGTTAAGACACTTCATTCCCTACATTCAGCTAAGTTCTGGAGGTATTGATTGTGGAGTTGCAGAGCTCAACACCAGGCTTTACCATATAACAAGAGTGAGGAAATGAAAATATTTTTTGTTTATGCATTTTTTTAATTAATTTATTAAAAATAATATTCTGTTGTAGGTTGGCATGTTTGCTCAAATTGGTCCTCTCAGTTGTTTTATATCACATCATGTAAGTACATTCACATATTATGATACAGATTAAATTAATAATAGATAACTACATATATATCTAAATATTTATTTGAAGTATCATAAACTTTTAGAAACATTACATTTGAAACCTAGTGAAACTTAAATCTAGACCTCTTGGAAACTGTCCTAGCACACTAGTCAATTGTGCCATATGTTTTTATCAATCTGAGCTAAAATTCTTAGATACTTAAATAAAATTAAATCAGCTTTAAGCTGTATCCCACTTTCCACAGAATTCTGGAGGCATTGCATGTTAAGTGGCAGAACTAAACCCCACCCTTTGCCTCGACACCAGAGCAATGTAATGGAGATATAAATTTTATATAAATATTTCATTTCTTTATTAATCTTTTCATTTCATTTCTTAGATACTTGAAAAAAAAATTTACTTCATCATTTTTTTCTTTCTCAATATTTTTCTTGCATGAGAATGTGTAACAATTGAATTGCATTTTTTATTTTCAGTCAATTCCTGCTGATATGGAGTTTTGCCCTAATGTGAATCCCCCATGCTATAAAAGTAAACAGGAAGATAATGTCATACAGGAAGAAGATGTCATTCGGCTAAAGATAGTGGGTACTAGGGTTGACGCAACGGGTATTGTAAGTTCTCTTAACAATTTTATATTGTAAATAATATATACTTCTTTAATTAAATCTTACAATTACTCTTAATTATTACTCTTTAATTAAACAATTACTCTTGCAATATATTGCATGTGTGCCACTAGTTAGTTTAGTAGGCCAGTAGTTAGTTAGGTTGATATATAAATTTCCTTTTTTTTATTTTAACTTTTAGGCAGAGAGTGTGGAACAAACTGTCTTCATACTGGGTTCCCTCTGCCTTATTTGATATTTGATTTATTTTTTTGTACTTTTACGTTTATCGTAATTTACATCCTGCATCTTATAAGGTAACAAATTTAAGGAGTTCACAAGAACAGGAATCAAACCCATTGTCATTTGTTTAGACTGTTCTCAACAAAAAGAAATTTTATAATAAAACATTTTATGTTTTAATTATATTCTATAATGTGTCTTTCAGACAAATGATATTTTAGTTTTTATTTTCTAATTAACTATTTACAAAATCACTTTTAAAGCAGTTTTTATTTTTTATTTTTCAGTTTGCTATTGGAACACTGATGGATGACTACTTAGGTTTAGTCACACAATAATTTAATGTAATATCATAAGAATAATATAATTTTTATAGAAATGAAACACTGTTGTATTATTTATATTTATTTGGCATTCAAATAATATTGTAAAATTCATATGCAAGTAACAAAAAAAATCTGTCAAACGACAAAATATTTGGACACTTCAGTCTATTTGGGCAGTATATGTGACTTGTCTGTTTGACTGTGAAAACTGTGGTTATTACATATAACTTATGTTAGACATAAACCAAACTTACTGTTAAACTTACAATAATATAATGCTGTATCAAATTTAAAAATTTTGTAAAGAAATAAATTCAGTAAAAATCTAACATAATTTCGTTTTAAATTTCTTCAAAAAACATTATTTAAATTACATACGATAGGAGAATGCCAAAATTTTACTGTTACATCTTTGCATGCCACATATTTGGTTTAATTTTGTTAATTATAATAATAATTGTTAAAACAATAAATCTTGCAATGTTATTTCTTAATTCAGACTTATCAATTTTTAAATTATCAAAGGCTAACATTAAAAATAATAATTATAAAAAATAAAATTATATACACAATCACTTATAATAAAATAAGATAATGCCAAAATTAGTCATTAATGATAATCTCCAAAGGGATTCAGTATCTTTGGTTTGTCAATATATACAAAATCGCCACACAAATAAACATTAAGAGAATAAATTAATGAACTAAATCAAATATTGCTCGCGATTAACGACATATTATTATGGCATCTAAAATAATAAATAATACTCAATATGAGATCAGAAACGAACTAAGCAATGATTATTTGTTTCTCTAAGCACCGTATAGGCCTAAAATCATAGATGCAGCTAGGTTCCGGAGAAATAACTACTTTATTGGAACTATTTTTTACTGTTTTTTAACTATTATCAAACTTAATATATATTATTAGAGATGTGATATATTATAAATGTTTAAACAATTGTAACACAAGCCGTGCCTAGCTGCGACTATGTCTAAACTTTAAAGTAATCTATGCTGACATAGAATTAATAATTAATCTAGCATAACTCGAGCATAATATGCTTTTCTACAGTATATCCTACATAATTATAGTATATAATAATAATAATAATTTCTATAAAATATTGACACTTAACATTGTGCATATATAAACATATTAATATGCATGATAGATATATTTGGAACAGTCAGTAATTTAAGTCATTATCGTTTGCACAATTGGCTCACTTAATACTTGCGTAACGAATTCTGACTGGCTGACCCTTTTTTAAACCATAAATTTATATATTAAATAAAAAAAATATATAAATTAATATTAAATTATTAATATAATTGATACCTTCAATTGAAGTATGATTTTTGTATATTATTTATATACAAAGTAAAAGTATTAAGAGGGTAGCCATGTCAGCATCGTGTAGCATTTACAAGGCACAAAATAAATATATCAGGATAAAAATATGAATGCAAACATCTAAAACAATGATATACTCTGACATACCAACATTACAGGAAGGTAAGCGAAGGAAACTTTCTATAATTGAATAGGAATTTTAAGGCTGATATGAATTATTATTATTTTAGGGAATATAGTTTATTTTACTATGAGATTCAACTAACATTGTGTCTAGGATATAGGGGAATGAGTGGACTTAGTACTAAATAATTACTAGCAACATTTTATTTCATAAAAAACCTAATCTGATATTGAATTGTAATTAATAAAATGATAAACAAATAAAATATAATTAAATGTAATTAAAGTAATACTTTATGGTTCCTGCTAAAAAAATTTAAAAAATCTATACTTTTTATATATATGAAATAAAATGTTGCCAGCAAGGGATTTTCTTAATAGTTAACCATCGATAAGGGGAATAAAATTGAAATATTATTACTATCTAATTGAAACATCTTAACAATTTTAACACTTTACACTAAATCTTGAATTTCGAAAACCACTTACTATAATACTGACATATTTACTACGGCCTGTTGCAACCTTTGCATTATTTTTATTCAAAAATATATTTTATAATTATAAATATTGTATATATGTAATTGAACCATTTTCAATGCGATTAATTACCAAAAAGAATGCCATGATTGCTGACAAATTGATTTTTATATTTAATTAACTTTTGCTAATTACAATTTTTTTTATATGTTATCTGTCACGCCAGAATTAAAAGTTGGCCGATTAGCTCTTATTCCTTTTAGGAAAAGTTTTTAAATTTTGACTAATAATTATTATAGCAAAAGTCGAACAGGCCTACAGATCGGAATACAGATTAAAGATCTAACTATTGAATAACTATTGAGCTATATTGTTAATTTGTATTTTTTTTATCAATTTATTTGTGTGCTTCCCCGTCAGCCTGGCAACTGTTTATCGTCCATCCGTACACTCACCACCACTGTCTATTGTATTTGAAGTAAATGTAGACTGATGACACGAATTCACTAGCTAATATAATTTTTCACTCATATTTAATTAATATATAACGCCGATAGGTTAACCCGACTATTATAAAAAACTATATTATAATAAAAAAAAGTAGCAATATACATAATTATATATTAATTTGCCCTAAATAAGTCAATTTCGAAGACGAGTCAATAATTTTTAAAATAAGTGTAAAAAAAAGTTATACTTAGCAATAATTATATAATTTTGTTTGTAGTCAGGTTAATATAAACTTTCATTATATTATATACAATAAATATATAATATCATATCAACATTTACTTCTATATGCAAACCGATCACATCCGTCTGTTTGTGAGACGTGAGCGATACTAAATATTTTACACAATTTAATACTCATTTTTATATAGATTTAAGCAGTGTATCGCTCAGCTTCTCAATTCTCACGCCATTGAAGAGACAATTGTAGAATTTTTGATATGCGAGTAAGTAACGAAAAAATGTAGATTATTTTCATTATAAGACCACATTTTCTTTTCATCTTTTAGTAACATTTATAATTATTATCTACGTAATTCAGATATTACATCAAAATATACTGTGCTACTAACTCGCATATCTAGTATGCACATAATGGGGCAGTACAAAAATGATCATTAGAAAAAAATATATAAATAAATAAAAGAAACATCGTAAATAACAAAAAAAAAAACATTACCATAACAGTAATAAAGAAAAGTATTACAAAATACCCAAGATAAATATGAAGCTTCATATAAACCATCCCATTACCATGTCATCCTACCCTACTGTCCCCCTGTCCTCCGTCCTCCGTCCTCCGTCCCCCGTCCTCCTGTCCTCCTACCACCGTCGTTTACGCGACGTGGAAGCACTGGCACTATGCAGGTGGGTGTCAGGAGCGCGGCGCCTCCCTACCGTTAGGTACGGCAGGGAACACCGGACCACGTACTGCCTCTATGTAGTCCTTTATAAGAGTTGCGATTTGATATGCCTGTTGGATTTGTAAGAAGTTTGAAAACATTTTTTTGATTAGCGAATAGTGAAATTATAAATACTGATTTAAATAATGACTGCGCCTGTAAACGTGATGGTTGGCGGTTCGATTCTTACTCAGTGGAATGAAATAGCTAAACTTTTCATTTTCTCATTCCGGTAACGAGGTTTAGAGCAATCATTTAGTATTTGTGATAGGACTCGAAGGGTAGCGGGGAGTCCTCTTATCGCGCCCTTGTGATAATATCTTAAATAGAGTGCGGCATACAAGTCGTGTCTGAATTGAAGTTAGCTGTAGATAACTGCACAGATTTGATTTTAGAATGTTAGTTACTTTTCATAATGTTCTTCCCGAGTGTACAATGCGTAAAACTGCACAAAATATAACTTCAGGACGGCTATAACTCGTCGACTAAACAGTATACATTCTACACAAAAATTACAAAATATTCTATCCTAGACGAGTACCTGATCTGTGGATAACACAAGTTTAGCGTGTTTCCTATCTGCCCTGGTCACCAGCAGCAGGGCCCGTGGTGCGGGAGACACTGCCAGTAGCTGGTCGTGGTCGTGGGACACGAGGGCGGCGCGCGCGCCTCGTCGCAGCAGGGTCAGTCCCCGCGCGTCTACGGCCAGCCAGAGGGAACGTGGCCAGTTCGATGTAAACGATTGCTGTGGGGGAAATGTGTTATATATTTATTATTTCGCAAAAATATGAAGAAGAAAAAGAAAATATGAAGATATAAGAAGTAAAAATTGCATGTTATATTGGTAAGAGGTCATTTATTAATGATGCTTTATAGAAATTCATGAGTTTTAGTGCGGTTAACTCTTTATTCAGGTACACAATATTCTGAAGAATTTCAATAGTTTTTTTAAATTTAGAAACTACAGAGTGAAGTTATATTGGTTACTGAATTTGCTTTAAAAAAACAAATTCTGTACTTGCAATCAAAATCAAAATTTAAGCATGGAGTTTATGGAGAAAAAGAAAAGATATTGAAGAATAATAGTATATAAAGAAACAAAAATTACCATAACATCAAATATAGTAGCCTTAGTTAGAGGCCACGACGAGGCGAGGGTCAACGCGCGCTGCATAGCAGCGTGGGGCTCCGTGCCTCTCAGCGCGAGGTGGTGCAGGCGCACGGCGGGCGCGGGGAGTGCGGGCGCAAGGCGCGGGGGAAGTACCGCACCAGCTGCTGCTGAACACTCCTCGCCTCCACCCAGGCAGTCGCCCTTTACTACTTGCGCGTGGAGCGCTGCTAGCATTACCTGGGGAATGATGCTTGTAAATTATAGGTGGGAATAAAAAAAGTTAAATTATTTATTATTAGTTTGTTAAAGTCACATATAAAAACAATCAAAACAACAACTCACAGCCTCATCAGTTTCAATGGGAAGACGGTCGTGTCGCACCGCGTGCAGTACTTGATAGTATAGAAGCTCCATCTCGGCCACGCACGCCGTGTGGAGAGGACGCTCGCCGAGGAACAGACGTTTTTTGAATACTAATCTGTATGGGTAAAATAAAAACAATATTTTAATTAACTAAAATAAAATGGTTGATTATCATTTAAATTCTGTGGTAAAGTCTGATGACTTTATATTACATATATTAAAATTTATAATTCTCTAAATAATGTACAGTCGTGTTTATCTGCGTAGTCATTCTTCTTCATATAAAAATCAACTGAAAAGTATTACCAGTCATACGCTGTCCGTTTATGGACCAAACTGTAAAAAAACCTTAACAAAAACAAACAAAACTCCTCAAATGACCTGCAAGCAGCAGCAGTAGCGCCCGCTTTCTCCCATCGTGCAAGAACGTCGCCCGCACGCTCAGCGCCGCCCAGCGCACGCTCGCCCGCACCCGCTGGACTCGAGTTAGCGCATACTTCATATAACGCGTAACCTGTGGTAGACATATTAATATTTTAATTACATATTAATGTTATAAATCTGAAAATTTGTTTGGTTATACGCACTTGTCGATGAGTTGTGCCCGATTTGAAGTTAGCTGTGGAGGGCTGCGCAGTTTTGATTTAAGGATAATTTTTAGCTTTGATCATTTTCTTCCCGAGTGGACGATTTTCTTTAGAGAACTTTAGAAAACTTAACTTACTCGTACTGTACTTTAGAGAACTTAATAAATTACCAGTAGCAGCATCAGTAAGCCCGATCTTGTCCCTCAACATGGCGACCAGGTGGTCGGCGGTGGCGGCGGGCCCGAACACCAGGCCGTGCTGCTTGCCGTCTAGCAACAGTACGCGCACGTGCATGGGGCGCCGCGCACTCGCGCAGAGCAGCTCCTCCTTAGAGGGGGCCGAGAGGCGCCGCGGGACTTGAGCTATGCTTAGCGCTACCTGGTTGTTATTATTAATTCACTCTTTTTATTCTAATCATATATGTGGATAATGGGAGATATTTGTGTTATTTTATCCAACAATTAAAAGAAGATTATTTTCAATGCAGTAACCCCAATCTAATCTAAGAGAATAAAATAAGCTGATATGAACATTTCTATAGTCTAAATCAATTATCACATATTTTTACATATAATTAAGAAAAAAATTAAGAATGTACAATGTAGGAATTTTTTTTTTCTCACCTGTTCAGCCCTTCTCGCAAATTTCCCTTCTTCAGACGCGTGTAGTGCCGCCGCGCGGTACCTCAAGTGCGCTAACAATAAACGTCGTAAGGGCTTCGCGGGAGGCAAAGCTGCACCCACCGCCGCACAGAGCAACGCCCAGTGACGAGCTGACACGCGGGAGTTGGGCTCTGGATGGTCTGTGGTCTGGGGGTTTTAAATTCAAAGTTTTAGAAAACATATAAACAATTTTGACTTAAAATCTTAAATCATCAAACCTTTATATAAATAAACTTTTAAATCGTGTATATTTAGTTTATACATTTTGGAGACGCGACTACCAATGGACTACTGCAAAAATATAAAATAATTAGTATATATTATATTATTATATATTATAGAAGTTATAAAAATTTTACTAGAATTGAAATACTTTTTTCTTGAGTCTTTAGACCAGTTAGGCACGAAAAAATTGAATTAAATAATACGGTCAAAAATGTAAAATCTAAAACTGTTAACTATTACGGTATATAAAATATAAACACAATTATTATAAAAACTAACCTGCTTAATAAGCTGAGCATACAATTCACAAAGCAGCGTGTCCTTCTGCAGGCACCGTTGTAGCAGCGCCTGGGCTAGGGCGACACGGTCGTCACTGTCCTCAGTGACCACCGAGCTGCTGCTATTGCTGTTGCTGCTGGCGAGGTTGTTAGTGCTGCCCTCGTTGTGGGTTAGGCCCGCGTGGCTCATTATGTCCTTGGGAATTGAGTTTTTAGGTTATTTGCTTAAATTCTTACCAAGTGTGTGGGCCAGGATAAGTACGGCAAACAAAAAAGTAAAACGTAATTTTTAATTTTCTATTTTTCATTTCTTTAAATGCGCATTCTCTTCTAATGAGATTTGAAGTCTAAATTAACGTTTAAATTCTTATACCGGTTAACTCTTGTTATAATGTATTAACTACTAGTGTTATAGTATACGAACACAAAGAATATTATCTATGACATATAACTATAATTTATATAGGCGACTATTAAATACAACATTCAAAAAAATGACAGTCAATTTAAATTCAACTGGTTTCTTTATCAATAAATACCTTAAATATCTGCATAGCCGCGACCTCCTCGGCTTCGTTGAGCTTGGTGAGGCTGTGGGGTAGGCTGCGCGCCCAGCACCAGTAGGCGGCGGGGAAGTTCTTATAGCACTCGCCCTGGCCCTCTGAGGTTATGTCCAATCGGACACGTTCCAGGCGGTGCTTGCTGAGTCTGTAAATATTTTGGAGAATATTCTAAATTGTACATTGAAGTATAAATGTTTTTTTAAACATTGTATTAGAACGTTATATAACAATAAAGATCATTTTCCAGAAATTCTATATGAAAATGTAAAATATTACTGGATTTGAACGATCCCAAAGCTGGCTGACTTACACGTTTAAATAACATCATTATATACTTTTTTTGCTATTTATTAACAACAATTCACGTGACCAAAACAGTTTTATAGAGAACATTGTCAAAAAAACATATTAAATCAACACACCTTCTCAAAGTATTCCTCAAGAAACCACCAGCAGACAGATCCTGGGGGCGTCTCAACAACGCTGAGTCTACTAGGGCCCTCCTAGCCGCCCTCAGAGCAGCTGCAAGTCGGGCCCTTTCTGACGCGGGGGCTGCCCTTCTGGGGGCCTCCTCCGCGAGGGAACCTCCTAGCGCGGGGCTGTACGCCGCCATTAGCCAAGCCGCTTCTGATTTTTGTGCACATTCTAAGACTATACATCTGTGAAGGATATTGGATTTTTAGTGCATAATTACATGGAGAATGTTTTTATTGTTATTAATTGCAGCAATTGAATTTGATCAAATAAAGTACAAATTTGGATTTCTCATATTTACTAGCAATGTCTTTCTTAAGCGTAAAGTAGAGCATTACATGTTATATGTCACTAACTTGACGTTGTTTAAGCCACACACCAGTATTAACTTCAATTTAGAAATGTACGATTTTAAATAAAATAAATATTTTCTTACCGTAACCCATCGTGCTGTCCATGATGAGTCAAACTAAGCGTCAAGCCGTTATCCACTGGGTCCATGAGAATGGCGGCTATATTTGTATAAGGATACTCTGCTAACACTACTTTGTCAGCCGGCCGAACTAACACTACACCTTCTGCACCAACACCGAGAAGCACATTTGGACCTGAAGAATAATTAAAATTATTATTGAAATAATTGAATATGGCTAGGGTTAAATCGACAATCGATCAGTTTAACATCCGGCTGGAAGTTACTGGTATACTAGAGTTACTAGATAACTGTGTAAATTTGATTCCATTTGCTATTACATTATTTTTTTTCTATAGTGAAAAATGCGATAAAGTTATGTAAAGAAAGCGTGATTTTATGGTGGCTTTATTGTATTTCGACTAAACATTTACTTTGTGTATGAGTTTCATTGTGAATAATTGGAAAGATTAAAATTTAATAATGATTGTCATTTGATAATTGCAGTTTACTTAAAAATAACATCTAAAGCAAATTATTTCTTAAAACAGACGGTATTTAATAGAGTCCGACGTCTACTTAATAATATAAAACTAATAAAAATAACTATTATAACAGCATGAAGCTGATTTAATTTGATTTTATAAAATTAATTGTGACCATTGTAACACTGCTGGAAAATATTATTTCAATGTAAAACGTAAGTTCAATTCTCTTTCGAGTTAAAGAAATTTTTTTCTATGCCTTGACAAGATTAAACAATTAAATTATCTTACCATGAGCCCAATACCCCTTATAGGTGACGGGGAACAGAGTCACTCCATACAATGGATATTGCATCACACATGACAGGTACAATGCCTTGGCTGTTAGTTCAGCCCTTCCGGCGCCGTACTGACGATGAGCTTGAGCTAGGATAGTAGCCTAGAAATGGTAGGAATTAGGTGAATAACAGTATTTTCTGCTTTTTTTTTAAATATACTTTTTATTTATGTCTAAAAAATAGAATATTTGAAAAGTTTGAGAAAAACTATTCTGTGCAGAAACTTGTCTTTTTTCGCAAAATATAAAAAAATCGGCGTAAAATGTAGAATAGAGGAGCTTAAAACTAAGTCCCCTCTGCCTACCTAGCTATCAACGGAATAAAATGACAAAAAAAGAATTGTAAGTTGACTTTTCATCACCAAGATCACAATTTTTATAAATCAATTCTTCCACTCACCCACATATGCGGAGCTCGTTGTTTAGCTATCCTCGGCGGCAGGAACTGGTCGGGATGCGCGTAGTAGGCGCGTGTGTGGGGCGGCGGCGGGCTGGGCGGGGGCTCCCCCAGCGATACTTGCGCCTGGAGCCCTGCCAGCTGGAGGGCCACCTTCTCTGATACGGGGAACTCGTCCATCTGTTGAGGTAAATTAATTTTATGTGATGATATGGTATTTTAAAAAGGAGGAAATAAGAAATTATTCAAAGATACGCTTTCCAGCGTCGATATAAAAATGAATTAAGCATCTTTTGCGGCGATTAAATTGTTTCTTATAATTTATTATAACATGCCGAAACACAAGGAAAATTTAAGTTTATATTTTTTTTTATTTGCATGTTACCGATAGATAAAAAATTTGAAAGACTAGGATTACGTAAATAAATCGAACAAGACAATAGAGCAATATGACATATAATAATAAAAATTCCTTACCTTAACAACACTATGAACAGCTTGAGCATATAGTAGAGCAACTTCCACAGGATCATGTGGCAACTCCCGACCACCGCGGAACAGTCTACGTTTGAACACGAAGCGGTTGTCAGCTGAGCCACCGCCTGGACCTTGTTGCCTATTAGGAATTGATAAAGATATATACTATGGGCAAGATTTTAAGGACTAGTGAAAATTAATTAAGTATAGGGATAGTGATATCCATTACACCTTTCTTTTGTGAGTTAAAACCAATTTCAAATGATATATCATTCTTACAAGTAAAATTTTGTGTGGTATTATATTTTATTGCAGTAAGCGTTCGTGACATATCCTTACTTACAACTATATAACTATATATAATAAGCTCTCCAAATATCTTCCGCATTCAATTAAATGGAGCAATGAGTCATATGTCCTACACAAGGATCACATCACACATGTACTGAGTAAGTACGAAGATTTGTTTCTGCTCTTATTCGTTGCGGGTATACTGCCCAGCCTGCCCTCATTGCAAGCCCAAACTTGTCTGTGAGACGAAATGTCCCTATTTAATATTTACATATATTATAATTATTACAAATATGAAGTAGAAAAAGAATACTCACATCTCCCACCCAGCGATCACATCATACAAATACTGCGTCGCCCGAACATGTTCCTCCGTCCCCGCTCGTTGCTGGTACACGGCCCATCCTGCCCTCGCTGCAAGTCCTAACTTGTCTGCGAGGCGGGACGCGGCTGCAGCGGCCGTGTCCGCCGGGTGCACGTCTATAGCCTTTGTGCGACCGTCGAGGAAGAAGAAACGGCATACTATGGTGCCTAGACGACGCATTGCCTGTAATTGTTTGTTTGTGGTTAGTTTCGTTTCAGAAATTATTGTCTGGTTCAAATTATAGGGTTAATAAATGAAGTAGAATATCAATGAAAAATATTGATTGTCACAAGACATATTCTTCAGTGATCTTTTGGTTTTAGTGTATCTCTGTTCAATTTTTGTTTTGCAAAATTTTGAGTCAAGATTGTCTTTTTATTTCTACTCGTAAAGACTATACAAATTATGTAGAATTGAATGTTATTCCAGCTATATCGTGAGAAATAAAATTTTACTAAGACAAATCAAACAATATACCAACCGCAATTTCAACAGTACTAGGGGGCAGCTGCCTAGGCGCGGCGCCCCTACAGTTATCCAAGCACCACTGCGCACAATGGGCCGCACGCGCCGTGCTCGACACCGAAGCCCCCGACGCGCCCGACGCGGCCGACGTGACAGACGCGACTGACGGCGACGTGACGGGGCGCGCGCGCGCTCGCAGCCACGAGCAGTAGTAACGCGCCAGTCCTCTGCTCGGTTGCCAGGCAACGGCGCACAGGCAGAGGATCAGCCAGACTCGCTCGGACCAGTCTTCTACTGGACAGTCTGTTAGCTGTGGGAGTTATATTGTGTTATAGTTTGACAACATTTTAAACTTTTACAAAGGTGTTATGTTTCAGGTTAAACATATTTTGAAAAATATTTCCTTGTTGTTAATTTTAAAATTATTCAAAAAAATGTCCTTAGTATGTATTTTACGTCCTATTAATATTTATGAAATAAAATTATTGATTTCAATGATTTAAAACACAGTTACTTATATATCAATTCTCAATTTCAACTATCTTAGTAATAAATATGGCAAACATTTTCAAATATACACACCTGTCTAACACATTGTACTAGAATCTCATCGCGTAGTTCCTCCCGCTCCAAGCCTTTGCCAATAATAGATTGTATAACTTGTGTCTCCTTTTCAGCGGTCAATTCTCCTCTCATATAGCGACATAGATCCTGTTAAAAAAATCATTGCACTTAATCATAATACATTCATAACAATTAACAGTGTAAGGTAAGGCCAACTAAGTTAGATAATAGTTGTATTTTTTGAATGGACTATATAAATAGAGAGCTATCTGCCTACGATAGATTTTTAAGTATCAATTATCATTAACAAAAAGACTCCAGATGAACAAAATAAAACATTAAGGTCCTTTGAGCCGGATATCCATCAGCCATGTAAACTAGAATTAAATTAATGTTTCATTTAAAATTGTGGTTGTTTTCCAACTTCACGCTATATTCACGAAAATAATAGGAAGGACCGAGAGAATATATTTTTAAGAAACTCCATTTTTACTTTAATACTGAATTTTACAGCCATACGCTGCCCCTCAATGGGCAGTACAAACAAAAAGCTATTATTAGTTAAAATATTACTGTCTTTCAAGCAAACTTACTCTAAATATATTGACAGCAGCGGTAACACTGTCGGGGTCGTGTAACTGAATATGCGAGGTGGGTATGTTATTGCCTTTGTGATATGTTATCATCTCTTCTTTGGTTAGTAGCTCCATTGACTTGCTCTTGCGGGTCAGGGTAGCTATTATTGTACCTATAAAGCATGATGGTTACTTTGTTTATTATTTTTTTTCAGAAAAACAACATTTTTTCCATATTTATATTTTTTTCTTCTATATATAATCGGCTGAGGGGTATATTTATTTATAATTTTGAGGAGTAATAGAGAATTTATAATTAGAGAGAGAGCGTTTCTTATTAAATTACCTATCTAACACATTTTTTTTTGTTTGATGCTTCATTTGTTTAGAGTAATAATTTAAAAAAAATCAATTGTAAACCTACCTTCAGGCGACCTAGGATGGTCATTAAAGTACATTTTGGCGAATTCGCTTAAATCATTAGGTGAATCAGCAGGGGCGTCGCTAGGTGCAGTCTCAAGTTGGTGGAGACGACGTTCCACACGCTCTTTGCGACGAGCGTTGCGTTCTACGTTCTGGTGGATTGGATTTTATTTATTTTATTAGAGAGTCAAATGCAGCTTCGCCTGCTTAAATTTTTTTTTATTATAGCCACAGTTAAGTAAATATATAAAAAATAAATAAAATAAAAAGTTAACTATGTAATTTCTAACACCTTTATCATGATAATCATTTAAGTAGTTTTGATGTGAAAGCGTAACAAAGACATTTACAATCATATAAATAATATTACTATGATGATTGACCAATAGCGTGGCGTTATATCATTAATTTTTCAAATCAAATCAAATCAATTTTTTTTAATAAAATATTTAGAAAGTCTAAAAAAAGGGAATAAAAATCTTTTATGATATAAAACTAATAATTGGTTTACTAATTAAAACAATTAAAAACCATATTAAATATGAGGAAAACTAACATTAGCATCTCCATTCAGCATGGGCGGTGGACTCATACAAGAGTCAGAGGGTATTGGAGACGATATATCGTTCATTTCCGGTGACGTTAAGTTGCTTGGTAAAGGTGGGAGTGGCACATCTGGTTCAGGTTCTTGTTCTTTGGTGAATCTAATAAAATATAAATTTTACTATTATAACTGATGAGATGATTTTAACTGGAAATATGAAGCTTAGTGTCTTTAAAAAAAACGGTAAATCAAATTAATACACAGTAAAAAAAATCAAAAATAGAGGTAACTCAGATCGCTGGTACCATTGTGCTGCAGTTGTTATGTTAACGTGATGCAATATAATCCATAGCCTTCCTCGATAAATGGACTATTTATTGCAAAAAGAAAAGCGCGTAAGTGGCGGAACTCAACGCTGTGCTTTGCTTCGTTAC
>FASU01017259.1:0-10690 GCA_001486225.1 Heliconius pardalinus sergestus | reverse complement strand
ATATCGAAATTCGGACTTTATGGTCGAGATGATAGGGCTCTGCTGAGCGCAAATCCATAGAAATGTCACAATTTATCGAGATCCCTTACATCATCTTCATTTTATCGATACGTTCTATATGTGGGGTGTTATTTAGAGAAAAAAAAATACAAGAATACTTCCCATCCTGGCAAGATGGTCCCCGTTCAATATGAATTATAGCTTGTTAGTTTTGGTAAATAGTGATGACATTGTTTGTTCTGTTTTTTTTGGAAATGGCTGGCGTTTTTCTATTATATATCGGTTTCGCTATATGGCAGTATATTACGTTTTACGAGCCCTATGGCTGTCGTAATATTGTTCGAAAAAGATCAGTGTATGATGTTTTAAAATGGGTTCAATACGCTTTATATAGAAAGCTATAAGATTTTTTTATTTTAAATCTGATAACTCTAGCTAGCTAGCAGCCTTTCGGTCCGTACCCTTTTTTCCATATTATTAAAACATTTTTTTTAAAATCTACTTTGAATATAAGGCTAAATTACTCCAACACAAGATTTTTCTTATTTTTGTTTTTTAAATACACAGTTTTCTTAATAATATTTAAAATAAAAGATTTTTTATTTATTTTATAGCTGTAGTATATTAGATATTTTATTTCCTCAAAGAATCGAACCCACAACTAGTCACGTTTACAATCGCTCAATGGTCGCCCATGGGCTACGACTGGCTTCGCTAGTGTGATATTAAAATTACTTGAGACATAAACCTGGAAGGAAATGTTTAGAGGCTGGAATATTTTGGTATATTTCATATGAAATCAGCTTCATGCTGTTTCCCGCAATACTATGAGTTAAATGGAGAAAGTCAGAATTTGTACTGCAAAGTTGCCGCATTTAGCAGGACAGGCTAAAGGAACCTGGTAATCTCGTGTTAATACACTCCGTTCCAACTAAGACACCTCTATTCCAAAGTAGCGTGAGCGGCGAAACTCAACGCCGTGATGTGTCTCGTTACTAGAGCGAAGAAATTTAAATATTAAATGTTTCACTTTCTTGATTGGGATTTGAACCCACACATGTCGCGTTTACAATTACGCGCTTGGCTTAGCGCAGAAGCACCTGCACTACGACTGATCTTAGTTGTTTCTTCTCTTCTGTAGATTTCGATTTAGATCTTTCTATTAGACATTTCTTACTATAGCGTATATTTCAAAAGATATTTGGACGTTTGTGGCCAAGTTCTCAAAAATGTATAACAGCAGCTTGAAATGTTTATTCACGAAAGCACGTGGTGGGACGGGAATATCAGATATATGCGACCTTTCTTATATTGAATATATTTATTTCGAATGTTTGTTTTAAATAAAATGTATTCAGAGCCGCATAAATATTCTGATGGGTGCCGCAGGACAGTGTATTGTAAACGCGACGGTTGTAGATTCGATTTCCACGATTTTTCAATCAAAATCTCAATAATTGAACGGAAAGTGAGGAACGAAGTGACTTAACGCTAGGTTCCCTCTATTTACCACGCTATATGTTACAACAAAAAAATGTATCTTCCAATTTCAAATAGCACTTGTACTCACATGAGCAAAACCACGTGATGCAGCTAGTATAATATAGAAATAAACCATAAGCCTTCACCAGTCATCCTCTAATCTAAATATTATAATATGACTGACGGAGTGGGTGTAACACACGAACGATACATAGGTACATACATACAAACACATACATACAAAAACATACATACATACAAACACATTCATACATACAAACACATACATACATACATACAAACACATTCATTATTACATACAAACACACACATACGTACAGAGTGTCCGAATAGAAGACAATAGAGCGGATTAGCGACTTGCACGGGCATGATAAAACTGGACGGCTCAGGCTTTGGTACACTTAACAGGTATTCAGTTATATTTTAAATATAAATTATTATATTCATATACCAACGGGATGCTAAAATTAGAGTCGGGATGTGTAATACACGCGATAGTAGCAGATTCAAAAAATTATATATTATAAAAATAATATATAGTTTTTTTTGCGTAAAGCTTTTTCCTGCATAAAACAGTGTACGTGCTTTGGAAATCATTATATTTAAAAAGTGGCGGAACTACCGCCGCACTGTGTCTGTCTTATTACGAGAACTAATTCATTGATAATTCCTTCGAGTGAAAATCAAACCTACAACTATCGCGTTCAAAGGCAGATTTTACCACTACCCCATATCAGCCCACAGTACCTGATGATCGCTCCGTTTCAAATCCACTTATCTGTCGCACAAAAGTATTTAACACTCAAACAGTACGTACAAAACGCGGATTGCACATCCGACAGCCGGTATTGCAATACCATGCACCATACAAACGTGGGGCTTTTCAATAATTCTACTAATTAAAGCTTAATTAGTTAGAGATTTCAACGATCTGTTAACTGCGTACCCGCTGTTAGTTAGGCTGGTTGGCGCGTGGCGGTTAGTGGGATAGTTTAGCCTATTGTTGGTGATAAGTTAATTTAGATTACCAGTTTTAAGTGAGTGTTAGGTAATATTTGTTTTTTCTATTGAATTTTGTAATAAAATAGTGTTTTAGGCATTTTTAGTTGAGATTTCTATTATACGGCGCTTTTACTTTAGATAATTATATAACAATGTCAGTACTGTCAGTCTTATAGCTGCCAAACGCTCAAAAGACAATTCTACCACTTGAGCTATAGAATCTTCTCTTACTACTTCTCTACTATCCAATGGATCTACAACCATATACTGTGTAATTCCGACTCACTAAATATATATATTAGTTAAGGAGCTATACATGCATATTACATACATACATTTGACGTACAACCAACTCGTTCGATACTGTATCCAGCAAAACATGTTTACTATGGAGTCTTAACTTTGTGAATTTCTCTTTCCGCCTCGCTGCCTTTAAAAACTTGCCCAGTACCAAAGTTCGGGCCCTCGACACTTTGTACCGAGTCTACTAGTGCCACTTGAATATTTCATATATTATTATGTACTGTGAAGTTTGATTTGGATTTATTATCTGTTATGTGGCCGCGTCTGGCTGGAAACCTGGCAGTTATGGGTTCGTTTCCCGTTCATTTTAGGAATGGTTATATTTAAGTTGGTGTTTTTCCCGCTTTTCTACACAAAACTTGGCCTTGAGTTCAGCCACTCAACACGATATATTTCGAAATATTTGGCGGCAAGTGAAGAACGATGAGGTCTTAATTGGAACGGAGCTTTTTAACACTAGGTTGCCAGGTTCCCTCTAACTATCCTATTATGTGCTAATAAAAAATATTAATTAAGGCACTCATGGTGCCCGCTGCACCACTGTATATAACTTTAAACACGACATTAAGCTCTGCTTCTTAACACACAATATCTCGAAAAATAAGCGAAAACTATAGAATGACGCCTATGGGCCTCTGAAGAAAAAATGTTTTTTCTGAATACGAACCTGTTCCAACGTAAATTATACAACAATTTTACCATTATATTGTTATAATACTAATTAATACTGAAATCCACCCGCCCAGTGGTCGAATTGGCGCAGGATGCATAAAGGCGGGTCTCGAATACATTAATCACCAGACAAAAGCCGATGCTATATTGTTATCACCGTCCCTCAAGCTACCCGGACCAGGATCTATTAAGAAATATTATATTATAGAGTACATTTTAGGGGTATGTAAGATGGTTGATTATTTGTGATTATAAAATTGGAGCTCATGTTTTTGCCAATTGTAAATTTAAAGACAAGTATTGCTCTCAGGATTTTTGAAATTTTCTTTTCTTTTTTTTTAGCTTCTCACTGTATCCCGCACATAGCAAGGTAGGCAGAGGGAACTAAGGAACCTAATGTTAAGATACTCTGTTGCCACTAAGACACTTCCGCTTTCCGTTGTTCCACTTTTCTCCGAATTCTGGGGACTTTGCATGTCGAGTGGCGGAAGTTAAAATATGAAATATTTTATTTCCCCGTGTGAGAATCAAACCCACAACCTATCGCATTCATACTCACACGCCTTTGCCCCTATTCCATGACTAAAGATATTTACCTATATGAAATGTAGTACTTTTGTATATAACTAATTCATACGTATGAATCTACATATCTAATTTGGACGAATTTTATAATTTTTTATGATGGCATGGTAGATTTTACGTCCAATCCGACTCTACAGAATATTTTCAGAATTATATTCAAATATTTTTATTTCCGCTCTCTGACAGACAAAGCACGACATTGAGATCCGCCACATAACACATAATATCATAAATAAGTCCACGCGTGGAAAACAGCGTAACTTAACATTAGGTTCCCTCTGCCAAGGTGAAGCTAAAAAAATAACACCAAGGTTTCGCTTCTTCCTATCCACTATTATCAAACTCTTAGAAACAATTTCGGTAATAACTTTAGACCTAAGCTAAAGCTTTAGAGTTAAGTCCAATTAATTGTAAGTACTTATAGTGCTCTACCGTTTTCTGTGAATTGTGAAGCTTAAAGAAAGCTCAGCTACGCTAATTTTATATGAAAGTTTTAAACTTATCCACTTGGTATATAGATTAAATTGGACCGTTTTTTAACACCCCTAATGGATTTTCTTTTTACATTTTTTTTTGTTACCCTCGCATACTTCAGCATGTCGTTATTTTAAAATACCTAAAAACTTTTCGTATCAATTTTAATTATTTTTAATCAGATATCGATTTTCTAAACCAAATTAAAATTACATCCTCGATTAAACTAAATATATCAATCGCATTTATTATTAAGAAATATATCTTATAAAAACTAATATTTTTACTGAAAACAGTTCTACTTTCTCTTAACACTTTTTAATCCCATGTCAAAAGCGTAAGCCAACGCCCACATCGTCTACTCGGCGCTAACGACACGGCTAACTCGCCTTCCGGAAGTTAATGTTAAACGGTATGGGTCACACGAATGAAATTAACTTGTTAGTTTGTTTATGCCTTGTTTGTGACGTGATGATGTCTTATAAATCGATAAACCTTGACTACAAGCGTGAAAAAGCGTGATTCCTTGTCACGAGCTGAGCGAGCAAGGGAAAGCGCGGGGCAAGAGATAGAGAAGCACTTGTTATTAATCTGTATAATTTAAGTACAATTAATTAAGTAGTTTATTTAAATTAACCAGTACAAATAACAGTTAATTTATAGAAAAAATACTTTTTCTTTGTATTATACAAAATAATGATGTTTCAGTGATGAGCATACACAAAAGTATGCAAATTTTCATCAATTCGTCAAGTAAAATTATCGTCCGTAAGCCGACTGTACAGACAAGTCAGTTATTATAAGGTAAGTTTTTAAATTGGGGAATTTTGAATTACCATGTTGAATGGCGGATTGTCACGTTTTGGACCTGAGCGGGAAAAAAATGATTATTCATTTTCTCCAGTGAAAATCGAACTTACAACCGTTGCGTTTGCAGCAGGACGACATACCGCTATGCCACGACGGCCTCATTTTTTTCTTTTTATATGTTTTTAAAAAAAAAAAGAAAATGTTACCGCATTCTTCAATATTTTTGCCAAACTAAATCCCATTTCTAAAAGAACCCCGATGCCAACAAAATTAAAAAACACGAAAAAATTAAAAACGTCGAAAGTAAATTTTAACCTACAGCATACATTATCTGTACACCACGACTATAAAAAATAAAAATTTAAACTGTTACAGAAATTAAAAAGTTTTCAGCACGTGACGCGCACTATGCAACGGCAGTAACAATAATTTTTCGACCGCAGACGAAGCTTACTTTTTACCAAGCTTTCGGAATGAGGTGCTAAATGCTATACGGCAGTTAGCGACGGGTGAAACTTTGTAAATCTAACCCCACTTAACGTGGGTAATGGTTAGTGGAAACTATGTATGTATTTGTATATCTATACTGATGTTATAGAGCTGAAGAGTTTGTTTGGTTGAACGCGCTATCTCAGGAACAAATGACCATTTATTGAGGAAATTTATGGGCTATATTATACCACGTTAATTCTTTTGATATAACCCAATGTACCGACTGCCATATATTTCGAGAATCAGTGAAACTACGTGTTTTTGAGCACAATATTGTATTTTTTAAAATATTTTGACGACGTCTTGGCCTTGCAGCGTCATGCTTTTTCCAGTATAGCAGGGTGGGCAGACCCACTTTATGTCCAATTTTTGAGACAATGAGTGTTGAATGGAAAAGCTCAGAACACAGCTTTTTGTCTACCATAGACGAAAAATAAAAATAATTTAAACATATTCATTCTCGTGATTCCACAATGCAATCCACAACCATCGTGTTTATAGTCACACATTCTCATATATCGCTACAAGAGTTAATAAAGCTTCATAAGTCCAGGATATTCGCAATGCTGATTAAAATAGAAAGTAAAAAAAACGAAGATTAACGCTGTAAATATTAACTTATTTCAGATTACTTTTTACAAAATGAAAAAATTAAGCATCCGAAACTACTTAGTTTTTAATGAAGATAGCACTTTGTACATTTCTTGGAAAAAAGGAAGATATTAATAAAAAATCTGTTTTATATCTATTAAGTTAAACTCATATTTAAAATTTATACATTGTATTGGAGTAAATTTAGATAATCAATAGTTTCAAGGGTTTTGAGTTCCGCCACTCAACCTTCCGTCTCTAAAATTGGGCAAAAAGTGGTTAACAAAGTGTCTTAACATCAGCTTCTCCTGCCTAGCTATATGAGAGGAAAAAAATAGAAATCCATTTTAGTTTGTAGCGAAATTAATTTAAATTCAATGTGGTGCAGCTATGACACGCCTGGCTGCTCTGTACAGTGTAAATGCCGATGTGGTTAGAAAAAAAATTTAATGCTTTACTATTTTTGTTGCTTTACCATATAATAAGTCTTCTTACTTCTCAACTATAATTATATAAAGTACACAAGAATATCAGAATTTAATATTTCTTTTTCATCACATAGTATACAATGCAAACATACGGAACCCGAATTAATTTGTAGAACCCTGATCCCCAAATTTTCGTGTGCCCAAGGGCCTTATGTCTGTATTGTCTGGCTGATTGCACTATCTTCACACAAAGATAAAATAATACTAAATTTACTTTTTTCTATTTTTTCTTTTATAAAACATCTCATACAAAGAATCTCGAGATCTTTCTATAATTAAATCAGTTCTAGTTTGCATTCCATATTTTACAAGGCAATTATAAGTTTGTATCAAGTTGTAACTGACCTTTTAGTTAGACGCGTATTATATCCCCGTTGCAATAAAACTTTGAATCCTCAAGCTAGAGCTTACTCGTGTGAAAACTAAGAAAAATTATTTATAAAGTCGCATGTTTTTTTATATTTACTCATATTTCTCGAAAGTTCCTATCAAAATATAAAGTAAAAATGTTTAATAATAGCACTAGTCCCGACTTTTCTTATTCCTTCCAGAGTTTTCCTTCGGACTTACTCTGCTCCATTGTAGGATCTTGAACATCAACAGTGGCTAGTCCATTGGCTCTCATATGCATCACGACATCGAGCCATCGTCGCTACAGTCTTTCGGGGGCAGGTGACGTGAAATATTTGGGAGTGCCGAGATAGTGCTGACCAGCATCGGATCATACTCTTGTTTATTACTACCTTGAGCTTTTATGGCATTCTGCGATCGCATGTTACTCCAGAGACCTCCCACCATTAGGCTCAGGCATTGGATATCCGGGCTTGGACATCGTGATCAATACGTCCAGGGCTCGTGTATAACAACTCACTGTTCTGACTATTCTGTTCAGAACCTATATGAATGATGAATGAGTTCAGGCTCCGGCAAACTGAAATATTTACGTTAAGACTTTGGTTCTTAAGCGTAGTTTTGAAGACGTCCACTTTAAGTTCCAGCATCAGTCTGTCGTCGATTACGGTCAATGACCGCTATGTCATAGCGGTATATCATCAACCATCTCTGGCTGATAGCCTCCAGGCTAGTCCTAGATGTGAGCCAAGATAGTATCTAATATAGTGTATGCAAATTATAAATTTAATTGAAATATTTACTTGGCATTAAAGGCGCTATAGAAGCCAAACGATCGAACGTCGAACACTCCACGAACCACATCGAGCATCATTCCGCTCCCCCCTTTTTGTTCATTTTACAAAACTTGCCTGTTGAGTGACAGAGTCTATCGCTTCACTTCCAATCAGATTGGATATTTCAATACAATTACCGTAAGATATAAATCTATACCATAAGAACAGCAAAAAAAAAGTTTGAAGAATAATTAATTCTAACACTTTCTGGTTCTCCACGATATAAATTAATAAAGAAAAAAAATATAATTCACATGTAAAGCCGGGAAAGCACCATTGTAAAGCCTTATAAGCTTACGAACAAGACATAAAACTTGGAAAATCCTATCCATTTTCCGTCAATAATTGATAATAGATGATGTCATTATGTCAGCAGTGATTGATTGGACCCCCCTGGGCCTTGGCGCAACGCAGTATACGGATTAAGATACTAGCTGGAGCTGTATTATGTATATACAAACGTAAAGCTCGCTAAGCTGCGGTTAAGATATCTGTCACTTTAAACATTTACGAATTAGTTATTGTTACTGAACTCGATAGTCATGGGTTTCATACTTATTTGGTAGTTTGTTAGAATAGTAGTTTTTCTAAACGTTTTGTTAAGATGTCTTTAAATAGGTGAAGTAAGATAGTGGAGAAAGATGATATTTGATTTTTTTCTAACGTTATTTCTACAATAAGAAATGAAACATATTTTAAAGCATAGCAGGACCTAAGTCCTTGCTTCTTGGATACCGTCCAAGAGGCGTAAACAGAAATATGTTTCTGAAAAATTCTGTAATAATTTTTAGTGCGATTTTGTGCATAACAAATTTTCAGGATTGAAATTAAAATAGCTTGCCTGGGGTAGATACCTTGAAAAATACCTTGCATACAAGAGACTCGAATTTAAGCAATGTTTTTTCAGTCTATCACCATTCCCCTGGACCAAAGCCCTCACTAATAGAACGCCAAACAACCCAGTTTTGGGCCATACATGTTTATAAAGTAAATATTTTCACAATGAAGGCTGTAAACATTTAAAAATATAATAAAACAATGTGTCGCAGAGCATTTGAAGTTTTACTGAGAAATTTCTAAAACCAGAAGATAGATTTCAACATTGTTAAAGAATAATTAATGGAATTGTAGGTGAAGTTTTATTCAACGCGGTAAACCAGGATGATTGATTGGCCCCCGGACAATGGATTTAATGAAATAAAGAAAAGATTATGAATCCCTTATAGCTGTCTGTCGGATATCATTTAAAAATTTTTGCTGTTGCTAGTGTTTTAAAGTGTTTAACGTTGTCTTAAGGAGTTGTGCTGTGGCGTATAGAGTCACTAGTTAAAAAATAATATGGAAGAAAGATCACAGATTTAAAATATTTCCTATTCCCTGACTTTCTGCAACCCACTCCAGCAATGTATGCATTTAAAATAGATATTGTAATCGTATGTAATTTGGCTTTAATTAAACTTATAAAATATTTAAAAAATAGCAATACACTTTATAATTCCCTTTTCGCTCGCCTACTTAATAGCGGAACTCAACAACGCATTCATCTTGTCAGAGCTAACAAATGAAAATAATTGGAGAACACCTTGAACATCTTGGAGTGGAAATCTAAGCCACAACCGCCGCAGTTACATTCAAAAGCTGTCACTGGGCAACGATGGCCAATTCTTCTTTCATAAATTTACTTAACGTAACCGATTTATAAAATTCAAAAGGTCCACATTACACCCGTGTAAACGTAGACATCAGGTCAAATCGAATATGCGTTGAACACACAAAGTAATAATCTATCAACGTCCGAAAGCTTTTGTTCCGTCTTGATTTACACAGGCCCGGTTCAAACAAAAAACTGACTTACCGGCTTCCCCCTCGCCTAAGCTAGACTCCATTAGACAGCTGCATTATTGAAAAAAAATCCTGAAACAATATTTTTGTATATTAGTTTTTGGAATATTTAAAATTATCAATTAAAAAAATTGGGCGGAAAGTAGCAAACGGGTATAGTCGCAAGGTAATAAGGAAAAACTTAGTGACATGACATTCTGCTTCGTACTTTACAGAACGGACAAATAAAAATAATTAATTATTCCAAGTAGGATCGAACCTACAACCGTCACGTTTACACTATGAAGACTTCCTTGCGACGTAAATAGTACAATATATTGAAAAAATATAATAAAATCTTAATTATAAATAACAAGCGGTGAGGTGGTACAGGACAGCATTTCAAGTTCATTCTATTAATCAATTTAGAAATACCGATATTTTATTGCTGGATGATTCATCACTTCGATATTTGTTAACGTTGAAGTAGAACTACTTATGAACAACTATAATTAAGGATCGACGGTATCAAAGAAAGTGGATGAGGTTTAGTACAATATTTCTATGAAATCAAGAACTATTATTATGGTGTATAAAAATTTCTTGAAATACGTCGTGACGGTTGTTGGTTCGATTCCCACTTGAGGGAATGAAATTTTAGTATTTAATAACTAAGCAAATGACTGTCAGTCAACAGGCAATACCTCAACAATTTGGCGGAAAGTGTATGAATGAAGAACGGAATGTCTTAACACTATGTAG
>FASU01017249.1:3039-13997 GCA_001486225.1 Heliconius pardalinus sergestus | reverse complement strand
TGGACTAAGTATACAGACGGCTCAGTGGGGCGACGTGTGAGTTTAATTTCGATGGTGGTAGGTTTAATCCCACGGGGAAGTACACCATCACATACCACAAAGGGAGTAAATTATTTTAATATCTTCGCTCCGGTAGACAAAGTGTGGCTTTACCATCTGCTACTCAACACACATATCTAGAATGAAGCCGGAATACGGAGAACAAAGTATCTTAACACAAGATTTTTTTTGCTATCCCTGCTACATGCAGGATAAAGCGGGAAGACTTCTACAAATTACAAAAATCAATTGAAAACATTATGATATTTCATAAAGAGGCCTATTACGTCTTAGAACAGACAAAACAGTAGCTTAGGGCTCCAAGAACCAGTTTTGCCGCGACTGACGTGGAAATTATAAGGAAAAATGCGTATCTGAAGCTGATAAGTTGCAATCTCTGTCGCTTCTACAGAGTAGGCCTTCGGCTAAATAAACCCCCTCTGATCGATGGGAAACTGTATTAATTATATGGATTCAAGATGTTTGTTATCGATATGCTTTATGGTAAATGAGTTAAGATAGATTCCAGACCGTCGTGGTGCTCAGGAGTGTGACTGTAACGCGACGGTTATGGGTTCGATCCCCACTCGAGGGAATTATTCATAATTATTATTTATTAATATTTCTTCGCTCTGCCACTTAAGCAAAAGCCCGGCATCGAGTTCAATGTTGTCTGAGAAGTATTTTTCTTTCCTAAGTGTGGAATATAAAAATATTTAATAAATAGTATTTTCTCTCGCCAAACGATAATGCTATGCAATTATCTTTGGATAGCAAAAAATTTCGCCGAATTTTTCTAGACATTGCGTCTTGAGTGGCGGAACTCATCGCCGGTGTTTTTGCCTCGGTGCCAGAGAGGGAAAATGAAAATATTGATAAATAATAAATCATTCCTCCGAGTGGGGATCGAACCCACAACCGTCGTGTTACAGTCACACATTTGTGCCGCCGCGCTATTACGGCCTCTGAATATATAAATTATTTTTAATAGCTATTATTAAACACAATAAACAAGTTTTTCTTGAATTTTGTGCGTGGGTGGTAATAGTCATTATGTTTTAGTTTTATATGGACAAACTAAATATATATTATATATATACGGATTTGGTTATAAAAGCACAGTTATTGAACTGGATAATAAAACAATATAGTGAGATGTAAAGAAATATAAATCGTTGTAAAGTTGGGTTCAAAAAATAACAAAGATACAATAAATTAATGTGACCAATGTTAAATTTAAAAAATATTTAATATTATAAGATAAATTAAAATTAAAAATTTAACTTAAGAATTTTAATTATAAAAAAAAACTATAACTTACTATAACTTACTAACTTTTTCTTTGTCACCTAGTCACTAATTTATTAAAAGATTTACGAGTATAACATATTTTTTAGCTTTATACTGTATCCCGCAAATAAAAGGATAGACAGACGGAACCTAGTGTTAAGACACTTCGGTCTCCTCTTTCCACCGAATACTGGAGGCATTGAGTGTTCAATGGTGGAGTTCAACGCCGCGCTTGGCCTCATTACCAGAGCGAGTAATCTAAATCTATATAACTTGCATAATATTTCTAATCAGAACACATTAATAATTTTAAACACACATTTTATTCATTCTTAGATCATTAATGCTAGCATAAATCTTCAATCGGCACTATCTAAAACAAAGAAGGTACCCCGACACGTCAATATTAGTCGATTAAAGTCAATCGACAATCATTAATGACCGCACTAAGGCTGTAAACGTCTCTATAACATCGGTTATGAGTTATGGTGCCGTAAACTCACGCTAGTGACGAGCCTCGATATCGATAACGGTTGCCGATTTTATTATGATACGATCGTTACAAGTTACAATCGATGTTTGACATCTGTGGTTATACTCGTACAAACTATTAACAGATATAATACTCATTATAAATCTAGTATACTTATGAATATTTATTTTTCATAGCTTCACGCTGTGCATACATATCAGAGTACGTAGAAGGAACCCGGAGACTAAGTGTTAAGATACTCCGTTCCTATTAAGGCACTTCCGTTTTCCACTTTCCGCTGAATTCCGAATACATGTTGAGTGGCTTCAATACCGCTCATGCTAGTTACCAGAGCGAAGAAATGAAAATTTTAAATATTTAATTTCTTCGACTGGGAATCGAACCTACAATCTGTGGTTTATAGTCGCACGCTAGTGCCCTTGCGCCACGACTGGCGTCTATGATCTATGATTATATATTTTTAGTAATAATCATTAAGTAATGGGATTCGATGAAACTTCTCTCAACTAGTTCGGTAACACCTACATTACTATTGTGTCTCATATTATCACTTTATTTGGCATATGCAAGTTATTTATATGCTTTGCACTAAGATTTAAAGGTTTACAGAACAATATTTCACGATATTCCTTATGCCTATGATAGCGGGTGAGTTTCCTTGGTGTCACTATGGTGAGTTATTCACATACTTTTACTTGTAAGGCGTGACAGTTAAACGTTGTGAAATTTTTACATATAAAAAATTCACCTTTACCTATAGAGTATTTCTTACAATTACGAAATTTGACAGGAAGTGAGAATGTGTAGTAAAAATAAAGGAAGAAATCCTAAAAATGGAAATTTTTATATATACAATTATATTATAGATATAAAAACTATTACAAATTTATAGTTATACTTCCTTTAATACTAAAGTGAGCCCCCAACCTAAGTTTTCCAACTTTTATAAGTTGTACGAGTAGTTCGTGTTGACCGACTCGCACTTGACCGGATTTTTTTTTTCCAATTATAAAGACTTGCTTACGTTTGTCAGATGTTATTCGACGGTTATATTAACTCTTAATAAAGGCGGTTACATCATTATACAGTAGGTACATTATTTATACGATGTCACAGTAAGACACTGATTGGTGTTTTAAAGAGACAAACAGTTTTTTCAATCCCAACAAGTTCTATTACAATCGATTAATTAAATTGATTATTGTATACAATTTAATTATTAGTTTAATAAAGTGGAACAATTATTATCTAATCTCACACAAAATTTCACAAGATTTCACACTTTTCAATTTGTATTATTAGTAAGATTTACAATAAGTTAATGACTTATACCACAAAATATAGTCACGCAATCCCCCCCTACGCTAACTAAGCGACACCTCCTCCACCATATTAAATACAGGTTGCATCCCAATACCGTAGTTCAGACTTAGAACTAACTGGGCTGAGCTATCGGCTTTATGGCTCAGTGCAGATAAGATATTTCATAATTGAAATTACTTTATAATTGCGCAATGGCAGTGTAATCGTTGTTGTGCTTGTTAATTTATGCTTGTGATTGTTTCACTTTGACTACGGTTAAGTATGTTATTTGAGGCACTATCACGGACACTATCACAAAAATTTAATTGAATTTAATTAGCTTCACGTTGAAGCTTCACTTCAACGCGCACTCAGCAGGGTAGGCAGAGGAGACCTAGTCTTAGTTCCGTTCTCCACTTTCTGCCAAATATTTTTTAATACATATTTGCGACGAATTTCACAACATTTTTTGCTTTAAATGTATCATGTACGTATCGTACATTAAATCTCATAATTTTCCAAAAATAATAATTTAAAAAATAGTATTAGGTATATTATCTTAAATTACCAATAACAGTTTTATTCTATTTTTTTTCGTATCATCCGGCGGCTTAAATCTTTCCTTTCTCTATAATATATTTTCTGTAAATACCATTGCGTGTTAAGTGGTAGACGCTAGGTGCCGGTGAGATGATTCCCGCATAGTAGGGTTGGTAGAGAAAATTAAGTGATAAGGCTCTCCATTTCTCATTTTCAAAGCGTTAAGTGTTAAATAGCGCAAGCGAAGCAGAGCGGATAAAAGAAACAAAAAATAATAATACTCATTCATAGAAAATGCAATACAATAGCATTCTTCGTAATACATTTCTAAACATATTATAGATGAATTAAACATTACTTTATAAACATACATATTTTTATGTATCGAAAGAATTATCATTTAAAATACAGAGTATTAAGATGTTGTTTCACAAGATAATTGACAGTGATGAATGGTGGACAATAAATCACTTTTTATTCTATTTCAATACAATAATTAAAGTAAACGCTAAATAATGCATTTATTATATGTTTAAAATTGACTTGCATCTGTATTTTTCGATACAAATAATAATTACGTATAAATAAAAAATGCATATGCTAACTTCCCGCTGTATTCCACACATAGCAGAGTAGGCAGAGGAAACCTGGGAACCTATTCTTAAGATACTCCGTTCTCATTAAGATACTTTCGTTCCACACTGTCCGCCGAACTCTGGCGGCATTCCGTGGCGGTACTTAATGCCACGCTTTGCCTCGTTACCAACGCGAGGAAATAAAAATATTAAACATTTCATTTCCTCGAATAGGAATTGTACCGACAACCAACGCAACCGCAATGACTGGCCTCAATTCAATATTATAAAAAATAATTACAAAATAGAAATTTTATCGGAACTTACAAGAGCGATATATAAAGTTATTATTTAAATATTACAAAGGTTTTTGGAGGTTGATGACAGTGCACGAATGGAAAGAGGTATGTAGAAGCCGTAGACCTTAGTGCTCTGTACGGTCTGGCTGGATAAAGCATGAAAGTAAAGAAAACCCAAACATATATATTACAATAACTTTACCTAATAAATTTGAGCATATTTTCTAAATTAATAATTTTTAAGCTTGGAGAAATCTGAAATCGACCAATCACCAGCAATTTATTCAAAGATTAAGCCAACCGTAAAACAGCGTGACGTTGTAAGATCGTTTTAATCTCCACTAAGAGCTGGGTATGAGATTGCACTATAAATTAGTTTTCATATACCGGCTCTATAATATCATTTAATTAAGTGGTACACGCCTATACGACGTTAATTGTATCCAAGAGTTCTTGACCAACTTGTTGCGTCCTGGCTTGAAATTCTGGAAATTTTCATTTCAATTTGTGAAATTAAAGCTAGTGAAAAAAATTAGCTTCACGCTCTACCCCCCGTATACAGCGGTACAGGGTAGGCAAAGGGAACCTAGGATTACGACACTCCGTTCTTCACTTTCCGATGAATTTTTCGAAACATTTCGTGTTGAAATGCGGAACTCAACGCCGCGCTTCGCCTAAACACCTGAACGATGAAATGAAAATATATATTACACTTTCTCGAGTGGGGATCGAACCACAACCAGTTCCCTTTACAATCCCTCCCAAACCAAAAAACGGCCTCCAAAAAATTGTAGATAAAATATATATGAATAGTTTGCACTAACAAATGAACTATTAAATCATTTAACAAACAAGAAATTTGTTATTCATTAATCGTAGCAGGCCGGCGGTGAAAGTATTAAAATTTATGGACATAAAGTTAATTATTAGAAGAGCTGCACTACAAAGTATGCTGGTATTCGCTCATGAATATCCTATGCGACCGGTCTTTACACTTAACGATACGAGTACGATGCGAGTATGTTATACCATTAGCTGTATAGGCATACAGTTTTTTTTTTATAAGTTTAGGATATAAATTTTATAATAAATATTACTTTATGTACTGTTTATATAATAAAACAATAATATTTATATAATTACTTATAGATCGTTAAGCCGTTGTAGCGCAATAGTACAGCGTTCGACTGTAATTGCAACGGGTGCTGGTTCGATTTCCAGCATGGGTATTAACTATTTTCATTTCTCCGTTCAAACCATAAGACAGAATATTGTTAAAATGGAGCGGAGTGTCTTAACCTTGCATACCCTTCTATAAGCACTGTTGCAGAACAGTGTGATGCTATTAAAAGAACATGTTTTGAATTAGAATTCACTACTAGTGATTTAGATGGCGTAGTTATATTCAGTAAATAATCAATCAAGCTATTTAAGAAACATTTAATTTAATAGTAATAAAGTAATTATAATTTCTTAATATCAATAAAGAGCTTTAAAGAGCTAAAAAGTAACAGTTTTTATAATTTGTTCTCCGTCAAACTTATGTTAAAGAAGTGCGTAAATGATATTTTTTTAAAATATTAAATTGTCGTTCAACATTCAGTAAAGAAAAGAAAATGGATCCACATTTAGGAAGGAAATGAATCCGCGCCTCTTGGAAGCCCCGCCTCTTGGACCGTCCAAGAGGCGTGGGTTCCTAGAGGCGTGTTCAAATCCCATTACATATTTTTAAAATGTATTCTAAAAATGTTAAATAATTATAACACGTTATAAACAAATTAAACAGACAAATTAAATTTTATTCCCATGCAACTAATTAAAATCCGTCCAAAACAGTTGTAACAGCCGTCACGAACGATGTAAATATCTCAGCAGAATTAAGTTGTCGACCAAGAATAGTGGATACGTTGTAATTACACTGTTAATTAATATAGCGCATTGAAATCAACGCTAACTGCGACGGTCTTTATAAA
Source organism: Heliconius pardalinus sergestus (assembly GCA_001486225.1). Classification (NCBI taxonomy): domain Eukaryota; kingdom Metazoa; phylum Arthropoda; class Insecta; order Lepidoptera; family Nymphalidae; genus Heliconius; species Heliconius pardalinus. The sequence goes on along the minus strand of FASU01017249.1, from coordinate 7,486 downwards.
CTGGTGGCTGCTAACTATGAGAGATGCAAGAAAGTATGAATATATTGTTTAGAATTGATTAACTTTTTTTTTAGTTTCACGCTGTATCACGCACTTAGCAGGGTAGGCAGAGGGAACCTTGTGTTCCGTTCCCTTTAAGACCCTTCATACACTCACACATCCATATTTTCATTTCCTTCCATATTTTCATGATAACAAGGTGTGGAGATGAGTACCGCCTCTAAACACATAATGCCTCCAGTTCGGAGAGTCTTCACTCATTCTCGCCAGCTGTGCCAATATGGCAACATTTTGTGAAGTCTACACGGAATGTCTTAAGTAGGTTTCCAGGTTCCCAGCATTTTTGAATAACAATATTTGTCCTTTACTTAATACAAAAGCATCGCTAAACTCGTTATACTTTCATCTAATTTATTCACAAAAAAATCAAATCTTAAACAAACTGTCAACACAAAATTACAAGAAAATATATTTCTTCGCTTCTCCTAAAATCTATTTATTATAGTAATTGATTTACGTTCCATACAATATTAAAAAAAACGTGCTTTCCAACATCTATCTATTCGTGCAACGGTGCGGCGCTCGAATAAAAACGTTAAACGAGAACGCTCTGATTACTAAGAGTCAGTGAATCTTCTATACTGGCTTCTTATAACACGCCTATCTCAGTTCAATTATGTTTCTCCACAGTACTTATAGGTTAAATAAAAATAAGGTGGGGGTCACAATGGAAATCGTAAAATGAATATTTTAGGCTAAGATAGTAAATTTATATAGTACTGGCATTAGCGCGGCTTCGCCCGCTTCTTTTTAATTTAAATATATTGGAAAATTGGTTGGTTATGGTTATGGTTATTGTTGTTTACATTCTAATAAATAAATCATAATTTTATTTTATTATTAACAGACTGCCTCTTTCCTCTGTACTCGTTACTATGTAAAAATAATTACATTATTTCGATGATTTAAAATGAAATTATCATATATACTGAAATGATTTAAAAAATATTACTAAAATACTTTGCTAAACAAGACAATTTATATTAAAGATATAATTTCTCATATTTTTCTTCTATACCTATTCAAATTAATGTATGGAACCAATAAATATGCTCCGTATTCTTATAATAACAATAATTAATCATTTTTTACTTAAGAAATATATATCGTGAATAAATTAAAATTGTTTTAATTAACGTTTCATAATTTTTTACAGTGAGAGTAATTATACCAGTTTAAATGTTACGTAAATGAAGTAATAAGTATTTGTTTTTATTCAGTAAATTACTAACGATATTATTGTCTCAGGTCTGTATTTATAAATCACTCTCAATTCTGAGATCGATCTTGAGATATCTTGAGATATTGATTAATATGTTGTCATTGAGCTGAGCCTATGAAACTCTCAGACATTATTCTTTACTAATACTAGTAATTTTTAAAATTACTTCTGAACAAAAAAAAATCGCCAGTAATTTTTTTTCGCTACTGCCCTTGAAAGTTTTTAATAAAATTTTGCTTATTAAAAAACAATTTTTGTTTCCATTTTATATCCAAGATTTATCAGCCGATAATTTTGAAGTATTACATTATACAAAAGGCTTGGGCTATACTGAGTAAAAAATTCAAGAGCGCAGACTCAACCGTCGGACTGTATTTGCCAAATTTCTTCAAGAATCCGGTTTTTTCCAAAAAATCACAAATTTTCAAATATCTCCCGAACCACTGAAAATCGGCTAACATACATGGCGGTGAAACGGATAGGATAGGATAACGAGGTAATCTACCCATAGACAGCTGTTGATCCGACGATGGCGTAGTACTATACATATTTTTAGCCTTTCGCAATATCCTCCACATAGCAGGGTAGGCAGAGAAAATCTGGGAAGCCCCGTTTCTTATTCCAGACACTCCATTGCCCATTTTCTGCCAAATTCTTGAGGCATTGCATGTTGAATAGTTAAACTCAACGATGCTCTTTCTCTCGTTACCAGAGCGAGGAATTGAACCCACAACCGTTGCATTTATAGTCACAGACATTTTTAGTTCTGCACCATTGTGGCCTTAATATTTAAATAGAGTTTTAACATTAATTTGTATTTCTTTGCGCGATTTTTAATTATTTCTATAAAATATACATAATATGTTTGTATACATTTCGTCCCCCACTTAACCCGGAGTGTCTTAACACTAATTTCTCTCTGCCTACCCTGCTGTGTGCGGGATACAGCGTGAATCTGGAAAAAAAAATGTTCTATGCAAATGCATATTTTCTTTTTGATATAATGTTTTCTCTTGTGTAATTTTCATACAATAAAAACTTTAAAAACTGTAAATAATTTACTGCATTTACTTAAAAAATCGATCACGGCGATATTAAAATGTTTTTCACGCAAACAAAAAGAGCACCTCATCGATTGATTGGATGTGACAGGTAACAGCTTTTCATAGAATTTGGGTTCGACGACACGATGCGATTGAACTTTGGGATGACTCGTTTAAAATATCTTTATTATAAATGTAATTTATTTTGCTTTACGCATGTAAGAGGCCAGCCGCGACTAGTTGTGGGTTCGATCCCCACTCGAGGAAATAAAATATTTGTTTAAATTTATATTTCCATTTCGACGTTGTGGTTTATAGGCCCAGCGCATGCAAAACCCCTATGCAAATATCGCTGTGTGCGGAATACAGCGTGAAGCTGATAAAATATATGATTCACGCTAGAAGAAATACTTCTCTTCCTTAATATAAATATCATAATAATTACGATTAAAAAAATACTAAGATGGAGGGAACCTCCGTTCCCCAAATTCTGTCGAATTTTTCGAGGCATTGCGTGTTGAGTGGCGAGCGTCAAGCTTTTTGCCTTGGTGTCAGAGCGAAAAAATGAAAATATGAATAAATAATAATATTCATGCCCACGAATGGGAATCGAACCCACAGCCATCGCATTTACAGTCACACATTTGTGCACCTGCGCCTCGACGGCCTAATTTAAAAATTTATTTTCGTATAGTTATTTCCTCACAACTATTTCAACACAAAAAAGAAACACATCTCTCATGATGTTTTCCAATGGAATGCTGCACTTATTTATAATTGGAAACACTAAGACTAATTGGAAACACGAGTTTTTACTTTACACTATATATGAAATATTGTTTATACACTGTAATTCTTTATAAAGTATGAGCAAAATTATTTAATTTATATCTTATATTTATAGAGGCCTGTGTGATTGTAATGCGACGGTTGTGGGTTCGATTCCCACCCTGAGTAATAAAATATGTAAAATTATTATTTCCTTGCTCTTGTAACGAGGGAAAGCGCAGCTATGAGTTCCGCCACTCAACATACAATGCTTAAAGAATTTAGCGGAAAATGAGAAACGGAGTGTCTTAATACTAGGTTCCCAGATTCTCTTTGCCTTTTCTGCTAAGTGAATGCAACGCTAAGCAAAAAAATATTCAAAAACTTTGTTGTATACATTTCTCATTGGAGCTAAAAATAAGTCAGGCGTCTCCTGCAAAAAGACTCTTATTTTAATATATTTTTTTATATTGTTAAATTAACCAATTATAACTAAAATATATTGAATTCTTTATAACAATTTCATTACTAATAAGAAACTTTATAGGTCATACCAATTTATTCATTCTGACGTCCCCCCACCGGCACCGCTCCCGTTGGCGTATTAAATTGTTATCGTTTATATTATTAATGGTTTATTTGAAAGTGCGATACGAAATATATATCAACTTTTGTTCGATTTTCGTGATTAATTCACTGTTTTTATGTGTTTAGCTGAATTTATATAGTTTATAGTGAGTGAGTAATGTTATGTTTCCAATAAATTATAAAATATATATAGAAGTCTTTGAGGAATATTAACTCACTGGTTTTTGATTGCAAAGAGATTTTTTTCCTTTTTTTAATCTAGTCATTTCAATATATAGCACCTCCCACTAAAGCCACTCGTCGTGCAGTCGCACGTCGTCGTCGATTTCTGGAGGCATTAAATATTGAGTGCCGTAACTCAACGCCCCGCTTTGCCTCGTTACCAGTGCCAGGAAATAAAAATATTAAATTCTTCATTTCCTCTAGTGGAAATCGAATCCACAATCAGCCGCGTTCACAGTCGCACGCTTGTGCCCTGCGCCACGACTGGCCTCATTACATATATCGTTATTTTCTTCATTGAAAAACTGTTATTCGGGAAACAACAGAACAGGTTGAGGAAACCAGTTTCTTCCTGATACACTGGATTAGCCTCGTACGCCTCGCAAATGAAATTATTACACCAACTTTTCACGCGATATTTAGGGCTGTTACTTTGTACTATTTGTTATATATATAAAATCTATTATATATTATTGTCTTTATTTCTTCACTTTGAGGATCATCATGGCACCGAGAGCCATTGTATACACGACGGTTTTGGGTT